>OZ022489.1:21593690-21811149 GCA_963989405.1 Trypoxylon attenuatum
TGCAATTGATTTTTTTTTTTTGACGCTTGGGAAATGCGTTACGCATGCCGAAAAAATTATAAGTTTATGAGGTGCGCAGAAAGATCGTGAACTCCTCCACAACTCCGTACATAACAAATGGTTAATTTCGTGAAAAAAAATATTTAATGTTATTAAAATGCTTAAACTAATTCATTTTTGGACAATTTCTTCATGCCATTCCCAAGTATCCCTTAACCTGTACTACTTTTCCTTATTACATTTTTCTTTAAACCGCACCCTTATTTTATTATTCAAAGGGGTAGTTTTACGCAGTTTTTGGGGTGGGGTCTTGAATTGCCTGATGACACACATGGTTGGATTCGTCTCGCGACCCCGCATCATGGTCCAATAAAAAAAAAGTGTTCACTCTTAAGAAACGTATTTTTTTATAAAAAAATATTAAACAAATTACAATAGAAAAAAAATCAATACCGCCAAATGATAGCCTCATTCTATCCGTGCAAATCTTGCCTATAGAACTTTTTGCCATGCCTCCTAGTTTTTGCTATATTTAAGGTTAAAAATTTACAACCACTGGGGGGAGAACCACCCTTAAAAATGTTTTGCTATAGCTCGTTGAATTCGGCTTCACATCAGCATTCAGAATATCAAAAAAAAGTAGGTCGACCCGTTTAAAAAAATCAAATTAACATTAATAACTAAAAAACCCTCCATTGAAAAAACATCCCCATACCGTCATCTTACGCGCCCCTTCGAACCATCCAACTTTCATCTAAACAGTTTCGGAATATCTTCAAAACTGACCAAATTATTTCAGATGTGACTCCCAAGTGCCTCACCCTGTATATAAATATAAATATGGATTGGCAAATATAAATGAAAGATATTATACCTTTTATAAAGGCCCTTGCGGGCGTCACATATAAACATTCTGATATTGACGGTGAGTTTGGACTCATTTCTCATGAGTCCATTTTCCAAAATTGAAAGCGCCTCCGTCACAAATGGATCTAAAAATTCTTCGATCTTGGCAGGTTTCTGTTCACCATAAAAAAGTCCTGTAATCATTGGTCGTATGTGGGTCATTCCGTGTATATTAAATAATATGGGCCAAAATTGCGCATTTCCGTTTTTAAAAATAGGCAAGCCGTCAATGTTTATGTTAATGCCTATAGTTTTTGGCTGCTTTATCTTTGAGAAGCATGCCCGCAGACAGGCTTCCAGACCATGATGCCAGTATTCGACTCCTTCAATTTTCATAGTTCTCCACGATTGCTTCGGGGTTTCTGCTTAAATTCATGGCAAGATATAATATAAATATAACATTGCAATAATTCCAATTGTGGTAAAAATTAAAACTCTTATACATACCCATCAATGTTCGCGGATCCTTATGCAAGTGTACATTAAATGAATTGCTGATTTTCTGCATTAACGGCTTCAATGCGACCTGCGGTATGTTAAATTTCACTGCCCAATTGTTTAAAGAAACCGCAAAATCTTCGTCTTGCTTCTCGTAGGCCAATGGTTCTGCCTCCTCGCTACTGGACAAGTCAGTCTTCTCTTCGTCGGTATCAGATACTGATGATTCACTGTCGGTGAGTTGTCGAGCGTCTATTTCACTAACTTCACTTTCATTATCTGTCTCGGAGGAATCGATTAATGCTGCTGGTAGCACGTTCTCCGTATTGTAACTGCCTGTAGCTTGCTCGCTGCTGGTGGATGGTTGTACCACCGACATGTCTAACTCCTTCAGCAACATCTCCCTGTTTTTTCTGAATGCTTTTTCGGTAGGTTCCACTGCTCTTCGCTTCTGTCCATTTTAATGTTCCGTCCATACCGTCAAAAAAGTGTCAGAGGTGAAAGTTGGCAGGTCGATGATGATAGAGATGCTGGTGTTGGAGAGTTAGTCGGAAGGACCGCCGGCGAAAGACGCGGCGATTAACACGATTGTGCGGGAAAAGTCCCAGAATTTGCGGACACTTGAGAATTAAAACTCGACACTTCAGATCTCTTGGGAATCACAAATTGTTCACTTTTCGAAGCCGACAAGTAACCGTGCCCCGTTGAATCCGGCATCGTTGGAGGGTGACGGGCCCACCCTAAAACTGCCGGATGCTAGACGCACCCGCGGGCTCAGGTACCGTTACCACTTTCGCCCGCTCGGTTACTTTATGAGGCGGTAATTTCTATTCTAAAGGTGAGGAAAAGCCAGCATAGGAAATTAGGTTCCCAATTTCAACCTGGCTCGTCCTCACCTTCTGTGAAATAGTCAAAAATGTAATAAAGTGTAAGACCTGCTGGACTTAACACATATAGTTGGTAATAAAGATGTTGCAGAATTGACACTTCACTGATTCATTATTATAGGAAGATGTGTCGCGACTCCCAGTACTTTTGAAAGCCGGGCTTTTATGGTAAGAGTAACAAAAGACGATCGGGAACCTTCTCGACTCGAGCGAGAAGCACGCATTGCAATTGATAATAAAAATATGATCGTACACATCGTACGTATTCCAGGATGTGCGACCCGGCGTTTTACGCGGAAAAGTTCAAATTTTAATAAAAAAAATACTTCGTGTCGGTACAACGTAAATAAATAGTTGTAAAATATAAATAAACTTTTAATATTTAAATAAAATAGTGAAGTGGAGCACTGATCCTTTTAAAATTAATATCTCAGATGCTCTGTAGTCTACTAAAGAGAATGCCACAAAGTTCAGGTTGGTAACTATTATAGTTCCGGAGCAATACATTTTTATAACTGGGAAGAACCGGCCGGGCGCGCGATAGAGCGCGACAACCGTTCACGTTTTCAGTCAATTTTTCTTTAAAAATTCGTAACTCAGAAACTAATAAAGATACCAGGCTGAGTGGTGACGAAAATTCGGGTTCGAATATATCGTTTTCCGAAGCAAAGAGATTCATTTTTACAAATTCATAGTATAATATGTTCATAATATATGTTTAGGATTAAGGAACTCTCTTTTCTGTAAATACGGTTACGGTTATCGCGCGTGGCTCTCTTATATATACAATTCGAGTGTGACTGCGACGTTCTCGGTCTCCTCGACGCCTTGCGTCATGCTCTTTGTGCGCTACGGTTACTACGGGAAGTCGTAGGATTCGAGGAACCACTTTGGTAACCGCAGTGAGCGGCACCGCTTTTTCGTTGTTTAGATTTGCGTCGCTCGCGTTGCCGCTCGCCCTCTAGCGCATTCATCTCCGTGTCTTCGCCGTGTGCGCAAATCACTGATTCTGCTAAACCTCGTAGAACCGCTGTCGTCCGTGCACGTGATTTCGTCGAAGTGTGGTGATTCATTTACGTTTCGAGTGTAACCCGGTTACTGATTCGATTATACGCTGATCGGTTTGACTGGTCTCTCGCTTGTTGAGCCCCACCAGGCAAGCAATTCTGGTCCCGTGACCACCCTCGAGTGCCCGGCACGGAGTCCTGGTCCCGTGACCAAGGAACTATTGCTTCGCGACACCTCAGGTCCCGTGACCGCTTTGCAAGTGCTTTCGGCACTCATCGAAGTGAAGAGATTTGACACCTGACCGAGACTGACCCCGACATAGACAACCACCGAAGACTCTAGCGAACATACTGCTCACCGTCACCGAGAACTCATTCCACAATCACGCAGCGTCGCCGCCCGGAATTGAATTGGTAATTCCGCACCACCGGTAAGTCTGTTTGATTAGTACACGCCGCATGCTGATACAGTATAATACGTTTCTGCACAATCCGTGACTGTAAATAATTCCAGTTATTGCATAACGTGAATTGCATAATGATCGACATAAAAGTGACATCGAAACGATTCACGATACGAGAAAACATATGTAAATGTAACGGACGCTACGACGCTGACTCTGCACCCCATACCCGGACGCAAAGCTTATCGCACCTAAGGACCGGACCCAAGAGACGACTAAGAGACAGACTGATTTCAACCGGTCGAAATTATAGACCACATAAAGATCCGACGCAGTTTAATAAACCTCCTCTATATAATCTTTAATTTCGTGACTCGTTCTCCTCCTGACCATCCTCGACATCACATGGTGTCAGAAGTGTGCCCCTAACAAAAAAAAAGGGAAAATTGAAAACGAACACCACCACGCAGCACGCAAAACGACGAACAGACCCACTCAACACTAACAGCAATAACGAGCATCTACAAACAACACCTATAATCAGCATCGACGAACAACGACCGACACAGACACAGAAGCATGCAAGCTGTTGGAATATGCGTTCCTATTCAAATGGAATATTCCGAATTGGACGCATGCTATCCAAAAACCAATCGACACCGATGCGTAGGTTTCTGAGGAGAGCCGGTGTTTATCTCAATATAAACAAGGGACCACGGGTCCTAGAAACCTAGCTTTCTTACACTGTTTGAGATAGTCGAATACTGCCGCTTGATCTTTGTCACTGGTCTCTGTGCCAGCTAGTCTGATTTCCCCTTGCGAACTGAACGGTCGATACTTCCTCGCGCGAGCTTCATCCCGAAGTTCAATCAATAAAACAATTAGTACAAAGTGTACTTCCACTGTGTGATTTACTAAACATTTCCTAACCCATAATCCCAACACAAGCACCAACGAAATTGCAAGTCACACAAATTAACAATATCTAACAAGACTAACGTGCACGCTCATAATTAACACTGCTTCTTAACATACCGAGTTCTCCGAATAGTCAAAATTCCTCGCGAAAAGTCAGCGTTAGGGCCAAAACAAGGCCAAGGTAGAATTTCTGCATCCACGTTTTACGTCAGACTACCGCAACCGATTACTGAAACCGACAAAATGACGACACAAACCGTAACATTTAAAGACGTATTTTTGACTATCCCGACGTTCGACGGGAAAAATATACCGGCAGATAGATTTATAAGAGCATGTAAACGTGCGGAGGAAATTTTAAACGAGACAGACTGACAGAAGTTTTTCCAAATGATACCCCTTAAAATAGCAGGCGCGGCCCTCGATATAATAGAGGCGAAAAAATATAATTCTCTGAGCGAAATATTAAAAGACTTAAAGACAACGTTTATGGAACATGCAGAATTAGGAGACCTTGAGGCTGAACTGAAATCGACAACACAGAAATATAACGAGACGGTATTAGAATACGCGAGTAGATTACGTAGAATAAAAATTAGGATAGACAAGCGAATACAGGCAGTATACAATTCATTTCAACACGCAGCATACTTAGACGGCAGACTGAAAGAAATAGAATTAACAACAACTAAGACGTTTATTAGAGGTTTATGCGATGAATTTGGGACATATTTTTACACAAGGATTTCAAATCATTCGAAGAAGCGGTAAAGCAGGTGAAAGACATAGAGGACGAAATTAATAGGAAAAGGAAATTAGCAATAATTCGAAAATCAGAGCAAGTAGATTCAATAAACAGCGCCCATGTAAAATTCGCGGATATAGTAACGACACATGATGTAAAATATCGTAAAGTTTGTAAAAAATTAACGCAATAATACGGACGAGTGTACGGTGTTAGACAGGATGTTAGAGGACAAAAACGCTGACGGTAACAGTACCCGATACGGAGAAAGACGCGGACCACAGCAGCACAGATATCGCGGTAACGATTCCCACGACGACACACTACCCGGAATGCGACTTAGTAACACATCGCGCTACACTAATCAAAATTCGACCATGCCAGATAACAGATATAGACGAGATTCGTGGAACCGACAGCCAAACAGATTTTACAGCGAAAATTACTCACGGAACGGATACAGAGGGAATGCGTTTAATAGATAAAGAAATAATTCACGTGAATGGTACAGGGACGACTCAAGAGATAGAAACAACAGATATAGAAATAATTCTCAGGACCGATACAGATACGAGACGAACGACAGGTATAGGGAAAACTCACAAGACAGGAATACACGCAAATCGAGAGAGAGATATAGGGAAAATCCGGCAGACGCAGGCAAACATGATTCGAGAAGTAGGGACAGAGGACGCGCTAATTCAGGGAATAGATACGATAGCATAAATAGTTCGACTGATGGAGCAAGAAGTAATAGTAAAAGTAGGCCAGTAAGCTGGAGTGACATACAGGAATTAAAAGACGGAATGGCAATGCTCTTAAGGGGGAAATGCGTCCGACCACCATTTTGAATTTGGTAGATCGGTATCGGGTCGGTAACTGTGGTCGATATTTGCGGGTGTAGGGATGTACCGACGATGGATCTTCACATGTGAGATGGCGTTACTCTCATAGTCCATTTCGCGTATTCCTACATGAACTTAGGCCTGTATCCATACACCCGAATATCTATATAAACAATACGCCGGAGCAACCATTTATGTTAATAAATATTAAAATGTGGACCTACTCACAATATGAGAGCCAACGCATTGCTTAACCTCATCAATATAATTAATAAAACACAAGAGAAGCAGGCTTCCAAAATTTAATCATTCATTAGATCAATACGTAACAGTTTATTCTCACTTTATTCTGAAGTTTATTCTGTTACGCATTCCAAAATTTCATCCTTCCTTAGACCAATATGTAACAGAATAAACTTGAGAATAAACTGAGAATAAACTGTTACGTATTGGTCTAACGAAGGATTAAATTTTGGAATGCGTAACAGAATAAACTTCAGAATAAAGTGAGAATAAACTGTTACTTATTGGTCTAATCAAAGATTAAATTTTGGAAGCCTGCTTCTGTTGTGTTATATTAGTTATAAAAAGTCCCACTTAAAATATTGGTTTTTTATAGATATAAATTAATAGAAAAGGAGAAAAGAAAATACGTAACTAATACGTAACAGTTGATTCTCACTATATTCTCAAGTTTATTCTGTTACGTATTCCAAAATGTAATCCTTCATTAGACCTATACGTAACAGAATAAAGTTGAGAATAAAGTGAGAATCAACTGTTACGTATTAGTTACGTATTTTCTTTTTTCCTTTTCTATTAGTTTATATCTATAAAAAACCAATATTTTAAGTGGGACTTTTTATAACTAATATAACACAACAGAAGCAGGCTTCCAAAATTTAATCTTTGATTAGACCAATACGTAACAGTTTATTCTCACTTTATTCTGAAGTTTATTCTGTTACGTATTCCAAAATGTAATCCTTCATTAGACCAATACGTAAAAGAGTAAACTGAGAATAAAATGTTATGTGTTGATTACGTATTTTCTTTTCTCCTTTTCTATTAATTTATATTTATAAAAAACCAATATTGTAAGGTGGACTCTTTATAACTAATATAAGACAAGAGAGGCAGGCTTCCAAAATTTAATCCTTGATTAGACCAATACGTAACAGTTTATTCTCAAGATGATTCTGTTACGTATTCCTAAATTTCATCCTTGGTTACACCAATACGTAACAGAATAAACTTGAGAATAAACTGTTACGTATTGGTCTGATCAAGGATTAAATTTTGGAAGCCTGCTTCTCTTGTCTTATATTAGTATACAGGGTGGTCGAAAAAGATGGAAACACCTGAATATCTTCTGAGGAAAGTAAAGTTTCGAAAACTTCAATACTGTTTCCTTTGTAATTTTTTCCGCTCTTTCGAATGGCGTACTCAGTTTTTGGGCCCAATGTTAAGAAAGGTCCCAAATCGGACCCAACTTAAAAATTTTAAATGGAAACCCCTATTTCTTATTGCAGATTTGAATTCTACGGGAAATTTTACGTCCGAATATGAGGTTTTTAATATTAAAATAATTCATTTTTGGGCCTGAAAATGGGCCCGAAATGTTGAAAACTACGGGCATTCTGAAACCGTTTAAGTTCAATAAACTTTACTACGGTTTCTTTTGTAATTTTTTCCGTTCTTTCGAATGGAGTACTCAGTTTCTGGGCCTAATACCAAAAAGAGGTTCAAGTCCGACCCAACTTGAAAACTGTTCACGAAACTGGTAGTTTATCTGATGATTTACCATTGGCAAAATTTTATGTTGACATATGATATTTAATAATATTGAGCCAATATTTTCCGACGAAATACACTTCGCGTCAAAATTAAAGCATCACTTTCATCAGGTTGAAAATTTGTCGAAGTTTGCGCAGCTGTAACTTCGTCAAAAAAAATCGTAAAATTATGATTTTTTTTTTAAATTAAAGCTTGAAGTCTCTACTTTACAACGGTCTATTTAGAAATTAAATTCGATGCACTCCTGCTGCTACAGCCCCTTAAAACTGACGGCATGTTTTTCTTGTCGAAATTGGTGAAATTCAGCAAAGGTTACGGACTTAGAAAAATATTTAGAGCAATTCCGTAAACGGCAAAATAAAGCGCGAATCTTCCTCTTTAAAACAAAAAAAAATTCAAGTCGCTGCGATTTTTTTTCCCGGAGTTATCGCAGTTTGCGACAAACCTTCATTTAAGAGGGCTACGATTTGTCCTCGCTCGTATGCACTTATCGGCCGCATTTTCGGACGCATAGAATTGTTAAAATGTGTTTTGTGTTGCTTGTTTTGTGTGTTACGTGTTTTGTGTTAATTGTTAACAGTGTTTTGTGAATGACAAGAAAAACATGCCCTCAGTTTTAAGGGGCTGTAGCAGCAGGGGTGCATCGAATTTAATTTCTAAATAGACCGTTCTAAAGTAGAGACTTCAAGCTTTAATTTAAAAGAAAAATCATAATTTTACGATTTTTTTTTGACGAAGTTACAGCTGCGCAAACTTCAACAAATTTTCAACCTGATGAAAGTGATGCTTTAATTTTGACGCGAAGTGTAATATCCTTTTTCTAATTATTCTCGTGAAACTTCTTTTTTTTACCCAGAGTATTAGTATCCTTCCCATGGCGCTACCCGGAAACAACGACGTGGACGTAGAAGGATATTTGCGTTTCCTTGGGGGTGCTTTATTAATGTGAGTCCCCTTGCCTCTCACGATTTGGGGTTACTTTTAACATTTTTCAAAATTTTGATTATTTATAATAATTGTTCGAAATGTTCTCCAAGAGCTTCCTGGCAATATCCTATTCTGCTATAAAAAGATTGTACAGCATTTTGAATAAGATCTGGTGGAATATTATTAGCTTCTTGCAGAATTCGATTTCTTAATTCATCGAGATTTTCCGGTTTTGTTTTGTAAACGCGATCTTTTAAATACCCCCACAGAAAATAATCTAACGGTGATAAATCAGGGGATCTTGCAGGCCATTCAATTGTTCCTCTTCGACCTATCCATCTATCGGAAAAATTGGCATCAAGAAACTGTCGAACATTGCGGCCATAATGCGGTGCAGCACCATCTTGCTGGAACCAAGTATCTACGAAACCATCGCCTTTTATTTCCCGTATTGCTGGAACTATTTGTGTTCTTAACATTCTTTCATATTTTTCTGATGATAAGTTTCCATCTATGAAAAAAGGACCGACCAAGACATTATGAACAATACCTGCCCAAACATTTAGCTTCTGAGGATACTGTGTATGATCTTCTGTCATCCAATGGGGATTTGTTTCAGACCAAAATCTGCAGTTATGTCTGTTCACATTTCCATTTAATTGAAATGTTGCCTCGTCGGAAAAAACTATATTATTTAAAAAAAGAGGATTACGATCTATTCTCTCCATTACGGATTCGCAAAATTCGAGACGACGATCTGGATCATCTTCATTTAACGCTTGGACAGAAATTACTTTGTAGGGATGCATTTTATTCGTTTTTAATACTTGGAGTACAGATGTGTGACCAATGCCATGTAGTTTACCTACTGAACGAGTACTCTCATGTGGATTTTCCACAAATGATATCATAACATCTAAGGCCTTATCTTCATTGGTTGCTGATGCTGGTCTACCGGGAATAGGACGGTCTTTCACCGATCCAGTCTGTTCGAATCGTGATACCACCTTACAAACTGTACCTTTGGAAATAGGTACACCCTCATTTCGGTAAATTCTATTAAAAAGATTTCTCACATCGCTATAAGACCTTACTCGATTACCCCAACCTCTCATCATTAAGATAGCTATGCGTTCTCGTTCTCCGATGCGTAACATTATTCAGAAATAATGTTTGTAATATCGTTTTAAGAAAAAGAAGTGGGGACGGAGTGCGGTAATAAAGAAGCTGCACTGAGTGACAGCAACGGCTCCGACGCGCCAAGACGAAGTTTGCGTCAGCCAATAGCGGAGTTGCACAGTAGAATTAGAAAGTTGCGGCACGGCGCGGCGCATGGAAGGGGAAGGTGGCGCGTGGAAGGGGAAGGAGGCGCGTGAAGGGCCCCACCGGTGGTTAACACTTAACTAAGGACTAAGTTGTTTGACTTGGTCTTTTGGCAGTTTTTAACGTTTCGGGCTCATTTCAGGTCCAAAAATGAATTATTTTAATATTAAAAACCTCATATTCGGACGTAAAATTTCCCGTAGAATTCAAATCTGCAATAAAAAATAGGGGTTTCTATTTAAAATTTTTAAGTTGGGTCCGATTTGGGACCTTTCTTAACATTGGGCCCAAAAACTGAGTACGCCATTCGAAAGAGCGGAAAAAATTACAAAGGAAACAGTATTGAAGTTTTCGAAACTTTACTTTCCTCAGAAGATATTCAGGTGTTTCCATCTCTTTCGACCACCCTGTATATAAATATAAGTATATATTATATATGTCTTATATAAATATAAATTAATAGAAAAGGAGAAAAGGAATGATGGAGGAAATGTGGTAGGCGACTAAATGGAAGAAAAATTCATATACAATGCAGTTGATGTTTATTAAAACTAAAAGTACAAAAATAACTACATACTAAATATTATATACTAAAACTTATATACCAAAACAATAAACTATAAAAAAAAATATACTAAATACTACATCTATAAGGGACTCTGTCGTACATCTAATACGTATAATAATTTTGGACTATCGTCCCAGTTGTATAGTGCGCGCCGCCGCGTGCTCTGCCACGTGCTCTGCCACGTGCTGTGCCGCGTGCTCGGCCGCGTGCCCCACCTCTGCCTCGCGACCAGCGTCCCCGCCTGCCACCTCGGGGTTGGTTTTGCCCCTGTGCCAGGGCGAAATAGATCCGACGCCATTGGCGTCTGGTTAAGTTCACCTGTAATAAACAAAAAAAACAATTAGTATAATCCTCGCCATGAATGACATGACAGATTAAAAATATGATCATGAGTCGTTTATTTCGAAATCGTCGCAAGTCCAATTAAAAATGCTAAATGTTTGCGAAAAATATTTAAAATCATGTTCAACTGAAACCACCTTACTCGATTTTTTTTTTTAAACGGACTTACGCCAGTTTCCAAATAAACGGCTTATATTTCTAATTAATCTGTAATTGTACTCACTTGATCTACTTGTCCGGTCTGTCGCCTCGTCTGCCATTGCGTGTCCTCCATATCGGACTCCGTGACTTCTTCATTGTCAGGCCGCTCGTCCGTAGTTCGTTCGGACGGGAGCCGCTTCGTTGAGCATCCTTTTTTGGACGGCGACGACCGAGATCGCGACGTCGACGATCGAGGTCGCGACGCCGGCGACCGGGGTCGCGACGCCGGTGACCGAGGTCGCGACGCCGACGAACCAGGTCGCGACGCCGGTGACCGAGGTCGCGACGCCGACGACCCACGTCGTGACGTCGATGGCTGGCCAGCTGCCGATGTGGACGACTGCCCTGCTGCTCATGTCGACGGCTGACCCAAATGTTTCCGTTCCCCCGATTTGGGCACCGGTCCCGGCGGCAGGGATGCCGACCGCTTCTTCCGGCCCCCCCAAATTTTCCGCCTCCTCAATGGTTGGCCACTCGTTCTTGTTCATGGTTTCTGGAAAATGTGAAAATATAACCGTATTAGTCTTGTAGAGATTTACTTGGATTGGTGCCGTATATCGAAGGGTAGTAAGGTCAATTTCGCAATCCAATAACATACTGCTGGTAATTTTGTATATAATGTTGACGTTTCGACTCTTACGAGTCTTCCGACGAGTCTTACGTCGACTCTTACACATAAAATAAGTAAAGCAAGTTTCTGAAGAGCGCTCTAAGAGTCGAAACGTCAACATTGTAGATGTCACGATGGTCGAAAGGGTTCGCGGTTAAGAGTAAAGGAACACTGTCTCTATTGTAAAGGCTTTAATATCAAGTCGGTCCGGATTCGTAATGTTACGTCTAGGCTCGTTAGCAGTCAGAATGTAAGTAAGTAATCTCCAGTCGTCGTCGGGGGTCCAGCGTCGTGAGGTGTTGCGTCGGGGGGTAGGGAGAGCAGTGTCAGCATTTTGGGTCCAGTGGCGTAGCGTCCGTTACACTCCCCCGCTTTTGATTCTGATGCTCCCGCATCAGTGTTTTTCCAATTTATTTCTGTCAATGCGTCCGTTGTTGTCCAAGTCTCGTCGTTTCGTATGTCCTTGTGTCCTCGTCCTTACGTCATTTCGTTCATGAAAATTTAATATTTATCTAGTTATTTCCGTGATTTTGGTTAAAAATAAAAAAAAATTTCTTTTATTATTATTATTAATATTATTATTTTGTTGTTTTGTATGTGTTACCTGTTACCTGTTGCTACTTTGTTACCTGTTCTCACTATTAGATTGTTCTTTTCTGTTACCTTGTGTTTGGTTTTATGATTTGGATACCTATTTTGCCTTAGTTTGTGTTAACATATGTCTTTTTCTCTCTCCTTGGTATTGTCCGTCTATGCTCCTTGTGTATGGCTGTGTAACCTGTAATGTCTTGGTCGCTTTTGGTTTTAGTTATTTCGGTTAGGTGGCATGAATGAATGAAATCACTGTTGGTTTGTTTTGACTATAGTTTTTTTTTTTTTGTATATATGTATATAATGTATAAAAAAAGATGTGTTTAATATAATGTTTCGTATAAATGTATGTTAGTAAAATATAAAGTATATGTATTATTAGTATTTCGTCTGTTAGTCTCGTTGTTAGTCATTCTGTCTTTGTTAGTATTTATTGTTCGTCATTGTCAATCTCTGTTATCTGTACTCGTCCGAACATTTGTGTCGTCAGCGTTACTGTCCGTCTCATTAGTTCGTTCTGCAGTTTTTTTATTTCTTCGTTTATCTCCATCGCGTCTCGTCGTCTTAGTCCACGTCCTTCATCATCTATGTCTATCGTCCATTTCTGTCCCTCTATGTTCTGTTGGTCTGTTTGTGTTCCTTCGTCTTTAATCTCGCGCTTTTCCGTTTCTGTCGTTTAGTCCTTCGTCTTTATTTTTCTTTCTTCTGTCTGTGTCTCTTGTACTCTCGTCCATTTTCTTATTGTTCTGTCATCGTCTGTCAAGTCTGTCTGTGTCCCCTGAGATCTCACCCATTTGGGTTCGTCTTCGTCTTCGTCTTCGTCCTTGTCTTTAGCTAATGCCAATATCGCCTCATTATATTGGTACTTCGAGATCATTCTTTCCGCGCATTCGCCGTAATGGCGGATTATATCTGAATTGGCTATTAATCCTCCGCATATCCCGCATGCTGTATTCTTCTCCAGCCGCTCCTCTGTCCGTTGCTCCAGTTCTTGGAGGCACCATGCAATATGCTCCGCACCTCGGCTGGTCAGGCCGTTGCATATCGGGCACAGCATCGCCCGTGGCCTGGTCTCGCTGACTTTCTTCATCCTATCATTACATTATCGCTGTGCGTTTTTGTTGTTTTTTTTTTTCTCTTTTTTTTTGTTAGTGTATACCATATTGTTAAATGTATTAGTTATATTTGTTAATTTGGATACGCTTGTTATAGCTGTTAGTTTAAATGTGTTAGTTATAGCTTATTAATTAAATGTGTTAGTTATAGCTTATTAATTAAATGTGTTAATGTTATATAATGGTTAAATATAATAGGTTAGTATATATGTTAAGGTACATTTCCGTCCGCGATGGCTGTTAACTCTGTTATTCTTTGAGTTATCTCATTCGCACGTGTTGGTTGCGTCATGTAAACTGTCAGTGGCATTGCGTTACTTGTCAGGGTCGTCTCGGGCGTTCCTCTGTTTCTTCGTCTACACTATAACAGTCTACGTACCATTTCCACTCTTCCACACAACGACAGTTTCCCTGCTATCGCTCCTATTGCTATCATTGGAACAATTGAAATACCTACATACTTAAGAAGCCTTTCCATGACTGATAGCCTACTGTGTACATTATTAATTTCTCTCGCTTTGTGTATTATGGTTTTTAACTTTGTATCTCCATTTTCCAATTCATCTTTCCCATTTGTGCCGCTATCTATCGCCTGTAAAAACGCTTCGGTTTCCGCTAGTACATACGTAAAGTTCGTCACGTCCTGTCCCTCTAGTGCATGTTTTATCAGTTTCGTTATGTTTAGCGCGTATGGTTGTCCTTTCGATGCTGCTACTGAAATATTTGATACAATGTCAATCGTAGGGATTAGTTTCACCGTTTGCGTTCTTGCTATACATTCAGCGTCCAAGGTTAATATTCCGGTCTTTTGTATCGTCTCTGTCCTTGCTTCGTGTCCGTCGCATGTTATATATATTGTTTCGGTCTTCGGTGTCGCAAAAATCCAGGAGTTTGTGTTGTCAATTCTTGTCCAATGTGTCCTCCTTAGCGTCTTCAGTCTTACGTCGCAGTCTTCCGGGTTTTTGAATTGCGGGTTTATCACCATGCGTATTTCGCACTCTGCATCGTCTCTAACTCTCTGTCTGGGATTCGTTTGCTCGCATATGTACTTATTTGTCAATCTTTTACACGTCGTTAAGTCCTCAATGTTATAATATTCCTCAAAATTCATGGATATTGCCGAATATTTTGTTAATGGTTTGATAAATGCGAATTTCATTGTTTTGTTGTTAAAAATTTGCGGTACCGGAATTGGTATATGTCGGTATAGCTTGTATTTTGTGGTATCTAGCAGTGGTATCCTTATTACGTATACTATTTCCTTTCCATTGTGATAAATTGCTACCTCGCTCACTTTTATTAGAGCTGATATGTGTGTCGCTTCTGGTGGTACTGGGAGTTCTCTGTCTGTCACTGTGTTTTGTATTACTTTTGCACTTTTTAGTATTTGTCGCGTTGTAAGTACCTGTGGGTGTATCTGTCCTATTTTTGCAAATAGCGTTGCTTGTATTAGTATATTTGTATGTCGCTCTATTTCGTCTATAGCTTCTGTTAGTCCTGAGATGCAAAATGTTATTTCCGCGTTCTTCTGTATATTCATCTCTTGGTTCCTTATCTGTGTCAGTCCGCTGTTAATTCTGTCTATCTGTTTTCCCACTACTACTGTAAGGTTTCGTATTTGTTGTTTTGTTTGGTCGAATTTCGTTTTTATTATATGTGTCCTGCTTTCTATTATCTGCGCTAATTCTTCTGTACTATTGGCTAGAGTGTTTATTTGTGCATCAATTCGTTTTGCGTCGTTTGCGTCCATTGTTCCAAATAATGCCTTGCTAATTTTCCCTATGAATGTCAACGGTGCTCCCCTTTTTCGTCTATTTATCTGTATCTCCGGTGTTAACTCTTGCAATGAATCGATTTCTCTTTTTGCGTTGTTCAGTCGTGTCAATATCGTCTTAATTTTCGTATCGAAATAACATGTCGTACCAATTGCTTTGCATACTCGCGATAGCGCTTCCGTGTTCTGTCTTGCGATGTCGTATTCTTGTGCTATTCCCTGCGTGTCTATATGTGCTACTAATGTCCATGTCGTATGGTATAATTGTAATGTCCCTATAGTCGTCGAGTACAGTCCTTGATTTCGTTCCAGCGGCAGTATCGTGCTTGCTATCACTACACTTAAAATGTGCGTGAGGCACCTGTAACATACGCGGGTTTGATTTTGTCTATATGTACAATTTTTGTTCTGTTTTCGTCAATTTGTATTTCTATGTTGTTTTTATCTAAAACGCGTACTACGTTAAACGGTCCTGTATAATTGCAGTCTAGTTTGTCCTTCTTGGGTTGTTTTAATAAAAATATGGGTTGCCCTACGTGAAAGTTCAGTTGCTTCGTTTTTTTGTCATAGTATTTCTTCATCCTTTCTTTAAACTGTATCAGTCGTTCGAATACTGCCTGTTGCGTCTGTTTTACTCGTTTGTTAATTTGTTTCATGTGCTCATCATACGTTATTACTTTTTCTACCGGCGGAAATTCGGATGGTGTGTTTGCGGTTCGATGATAGACTATTTCAAACGGCGTGTGCCCTGTGCTTTCGTGTATGCTAATGTTATAGGAAAATGATGCTAACGGTAATAATCTGTCCCATTCCTTTTCGTCGTTTATGTAATGTTTTAAAAATTCTATTAATCCGTGGTGACTTCTCTCTACCGCCCCGTTCGATTGTGGATGATAGGTCGATGTCCTGTAATGTTTTATTTGGAAAATTTCTGTAAACTGTCGGAACGTCTCTGACATAAAATTCGCTCCCTGGTCGGAAAGTATCGCTCTTGGTGCTCCGAAAACTGCTATTACCCTGTCCGCTAGTGCTGTCGCTACGTCTGTCGCTGTCTGTTGTTTTAACGGTATAGCAATTCCAAATTTACTAAAGAGATCTATGACTGTTAATATATATTCGTTTCCGTCTTTCGTCCTTCGCAATGGTCCACAAATGTCAATAGCTATTTTGTCAAAAGGTTCTGTCGGCGTGTCCGTGATAACCATCGGTGCTCTGTGTTCGATCCTAACTAATTTGTTTCGTTGGCAGTCCATGCAATACCTGATAAAGTCGGTTACGTCGCGTCTCATATTCTTCCAATAGTATTTCTGTCTTATTCGTCGATACGTTTTTGTCACCCCTTTATGTCCACCTATCACTGAACTATGGAATTCTTGAATTATTTGGCGTCTTCTGTCTACTGTTGGTACCGTGATTAGTCCCTCACATAACGTAATTTTACTATTGTTATCTTTTTTCTTGCTTAAAAATGTTATTATCGTTGACCATGTGAGTGAGTCTATTATTTTTGGGTCTTTCGGTATTGTGACTGTCTCGATGCCCGCTCTCTGTATCGTCAGCAGTAGTCTTTCTAGGCATTGTTTTATGGTCTGTAGGTTTGTATCGTCTGTGTATTTCTTTTTACATACTAACGCGAAATAGCAGGTTAAATTTTTTCTTGTAATTATTACGTCACCTATTTCGGGATTGCATCGTAATAAGCTAGCACTATCTATCTTGTCTTTTTCTGTTAATATTTCCGTCGTTATCGTATTTAATATACAGTCTGCTGAAATGAAATATGCTATATTGTCCTTTCGTTGTATTATGTTGTCTTGCGTTATTGTAATTCCGTTAGTAACAATGTCTCTTCTGTCAATTTCGTCGTCTTCTGCATTTCTTGTTTTTCGTTGATGTCGTGGCGCTGTTAGTCTTTTCCTGTGGTAGTTCGTTGGTTGGTAGTCTTCGTCGTCCGTTTCCCTGTCCGTTGTACCCGTCTGTTCTGAATCTTCTTCTTCGTCGTCGATTCTGTTAATATTATCTGGTTGACTATTGCCAATCCTAGTCGGTGCTGTCGGTATTCGGAAAGCCGGTCCGATTCCTGTACATTCGATATTCTGCGTGTCATCGTCGATTTGTCCTGCATCCTGACTCTTCGAACTTTGCGTTGGCGATCTGAAATTCGGTTCTGGCGTTTGTTCTCTTTGTCTTTCAGTGTTTCTTTCTATATTTCCATTTTCCGTTGCGCTTCGCGTTCCGTTTTCCGTCATTACTTTTCCATCATTATTTATTTCATCATTATTTATTTCATCCTTTGAGTTTGCTTTATACGTATTTAAATCTTCTAGGAGCTGTCGATCTTGTGTCTCTATGCGTTTTCTTTCTTCGTCTGTTAGCCGACGGCCGCTTTTTCCCGCTATAGGACTTGATCCGCTTGCTAGGCTTTTTTCTTCCAGGAGCTGTCGATCTTCTTTTTCCATTTTGGGCATTTCTTCGTCTATTTGCGGACGGTCGCTGTTTCCCTCAGGATTTCTTGATCCGCTTGCTGGGCATTTCCATTTCTGTGCATTTTCATTTGTTTCACTTTGTTTCATCCTTTTCTCTATATTTTCTTTTAATTTTTCTTCATTTTTCCTTTTACGTTTAACTTCTTCTTTATCTGTTTCTTCTTCTGAGTCCGTGCTCATATCCTTGTCTGAAGTAGCCATTTCGTCATCGCTTATTTCATCCATTCCTTGTTCCTCTAGCGCATACTCCATGTCACTTTCCTGACTCTCTTGTGGATCCTGATGTGGTCTTTTCCTCCTTTGTTGTTCCTCAGTATCTTCATTAGTGTCGCTTCTTTGTCGCGTGTTGTATTGATGTTGTTGTTTCTGTCTTTTTTCGTCCTGCATATTGTCGTCTTCGTTCGTGTCACTTCTCTGCCGTGTGTTGTATTGGTGGTGTTGCTTCTGTCGTTTTTCCTCTTGTTCGTCGTCGTTAGTGTCGCTTGATCTTTGTCTTATTGGTAATACTGGCACTGGGTTTCTAGATAACGCGTCCGCTACTACGTTTTGCTTACCTGGTTTATGCTCTATGTCAAAATCGTAATCGTTTAATGTGATTTGCCATCTCTGTAGTTGTTGTGGAGGATTAGGTTTGTTTTTTAAATACACTAAAGCTCTGTTGTCGGTGATTAATTTAAATTTTTTACCGTATACATAGGGTCTGAAATGTTCGATTGCATTAACTATCGCTAACAATTCCTTTTTCATAGGATCATATTTTTGTTCCGTCTTCGTCAGTCCTCTTGAATAATATGCTATCGGATGATCAAAATTGTTGTATTTTTGGCTCAATACTGCTCCCATAGCGTAGTCTGAAGCGTCAGTCGTGATTGTAAATTCGTCGTCAAAGTCCGGATATTTCAGTATTGGTCGTTCTGTTAATTTTCGTTTTAGTAATTCGAATGCCGCTTGACAGTCCCTAGTCCACTTGAAGTCTTCTGTCTTCCGTAAGAGTCTAACTAATGGCGTTACTATCTTCGCATAATTTCTTATAAATCGCCTATAAAAACCTGTCATTCCTAATAATTGTTTGATGTTCTTTTTAGTTTTCGGTATCGGAAAATCCTGTATTGCAGTTATTAATGATGGGTTCGGTTCCACCCCTTTCGCTGTTATTTTATGTCCTAAGTACGTTACTTCTTTCCTTAAAAATAGGCATTTTTCCGTCTGTAATTTGAAACCTGCATTTTCTAATCTGCGTGCAACCCGTCTAAATTTCGCGTCGTGTTCGTCTAGGTTTTTTGCGTGTATTATCATATCGTCAATATACTTAAATAGGTCGTTTTGTAGTCCGGAAGTTATCAAATCTATCGCATTCTGAAAAGTACTTGGTCCGTTTCGTAATCCAAAAGGCATGTATTTATACTCAAAATGTCCGTCTGGCGTCGAAAAAGCTGTCTTATGTCTATCGTCTGGGTGTATTTCGATCTGATGAAAACCTGAAGCTACGTCTAATATCGTAAAATATTCCGCGTTTCCTAGTTGGTCAAGAATGTCAATTGGGTTCGGTATTGGGTATGTGAATGGTACTGTTTTTGCATTTAATTTTCTATAATCGATTACCATTCTCCATTTCTTATTTCCGTCCTTGTCTGGTTTTTTTGGAACTATCCATACCGGAGAATTATAGGGAGAGGTTGAGGTCTGTATTATATCTTTGTCTAGGAGATCTAACGTTTGTTTTTGTATTTCAGTCTTGTGTATTGGTGGGTATCTGTATTGTTTTGTGTGTACTGGTGTGTCGTCAGTCGTGTGTATTCTGTGTTGTAAAATGTCGGTTCGTCCTAGTCTGTCTCCGGGTATATAAAACAAATTTGGGAATTCTGTAACTAATTGTTGAACTCTTTTCTGTTCTTCAGGATTTAAATTTTGCATTTGCAGTAGTGCCTGTATTTTACTGACTCTGTCCATTGCATTCGTCATGTGCGCTGTCAGTTCGTCATCTGTGTATTTTTTGTTGCAGTCAGCTATCGTATCATTAATTTTTTCGATAGGCTGTAATATGACCTTGGGAATAGCCGTGCATATTGTTTTATTCGTCGGATTTGCGACGTGCACATATGCTATGTTCCCATGATTTCTTACTAGCGCGTTCGAAAATTGCAGTCCAGGACAGTCAGTTATTTTATCAATATACCCTTCGTTCAAGTCAGTGTTTATCAGTCGTATGTGTGTTTGTATTATGGTCCTAGGGGGTACTGTCAGTGTGTCGTGTGCGTCAAAATGTATTATGTGTGTGTCAAATGTTATCTGTCTTTTAGAGTACGAAATGCTAGCTTGAGTTTGTCTGAAAAAAGCGTCTCCTAATAGGCCGTCTTCTGTAATAGGAAAGGAATTTGGAACGGTATGGAATTCTACGTTGTAATTTTTTACCTGTACCTTGCACATGCCCAATGTCATCGTTTTGTGATTTGTTATTCCGCTGAGTTCGCATATAATATTTGTATCTATTTGTGTGTGATTCGCTATTCTGCCCATTTTAATTAAATTTACACCCGCTCCTGTGTCAACAAAAAGTCTTACTTTTCCCGATTTCACGTCTTGCGATTCTAATATAACTATCGGTGGTAACTGCTTCCCTGATAGTCCGCATCTAATTGTGATTGCTTCAGTCGTCGATTTCTGCTTTGTATTTTCCTGTTCGGTCGGTTTCTGTGCTGTCGGTTTCTGTTCGGTCGGTTTCTGTTCGGTTTGTTTTCGTTCAGTCGGTTCTTCTATTCGGAAAAGTCTACCTAATTCGGATTCTACGTCGATATATCCATTGGGCACGCTTGGTTCTCGTCTCGCGTCGTGCCTTTCCGCGGAACGCTGTTGGAGTTTCCCCAAACTCGCTTCATTTGCTCGGTTATTTTTTCTATGTCCTTGTCAGTTAATGTCGTGTCGTTTGTCTTCCCATTTCCTGAACGATCTCTACTTTTACTTCTACTCTGCGCTCGATAATTTTCGCGTTCTTCAGAACTGTCCCTATTGCTTCGTCTGTCACGTGAGTCATTTCTGTATCTGTCATATTTCCTATCCCTTGAATTATCCCTGTATCTTTCTCGCGAGTTCTGTCTATGTCTGCACGGTGATTGATTTCTATAGTATGTCGGATTATTCTGATATCGGTATGAAGAGTATTGTCGCGTATTTCTGTTTCTATTATAGTATGGTGAAATATTTCGGTTGTAGTACCCTGGTGCATTCCTATATCCTTCCCTGGAATTACTTCTATATCCGTTTCGCGCGTCGAGTCCGTAATCTGTATCGCGTCTACTCAAGTGCTGTTTATCGTATCGCGTTCCGTTACCGTACCGAGAATTTAAGTGCTGATCGTCGTGAGAACCCTTATCGCTGTATCCGAAACGCTGAGGTTTGCGTCTTTCACCGTATCGCTCGTGGGAACCATCTCGTTGCCGCTCTGCTATCATTCTATTTATTGTCCTGCATTCCGTTATGTCGTGGCCTAATTTGTTACAATATTTACAAAATTTGCTTTTTTCTGTCCCTGTAACGTCCGCGAAATGTACCTTTATGTTACTTGTTTTTTGTGTTGTCTGTGGCTCGTATGCTGTCCTAATTTCCTCTAGTTGTTTCGATCGTCTTATTTCTTCCTCTATCTCGCGCGCCATTTCAATTGCGTCCTCAAAAGTTTTAACGTCTCTTTTTATAAAATGCACGCGTATTTCGCTTATCAGTCCTCTAATAAATGCCTTTCTTGTCGTCGCGTCATTGTCAACTGTCCTAGCGTCTAAATATGTTTTGTGTTGCACTGTGTTGAATACCGTTCTAATTCGTTCGTCGATCTTTGCCTTTATTCGCCTTATTCGCGCCGCGTATCGTTCTACCGATTCTCCTATTTTCTGCGGTGAAGTCCTGAGCTGTAATTCCAAATCGCCTAATTCTAACTGTTCCGCGAATATTTTCCGTAATTCTGTTAAAATCTCGTCTACTGTTTCGAATGTTTTTCCCTCCATCATTTCTTGCGCGTCGCCGGAAAATTTTAACGGTAACATCTTAGCCAAATATTTTTTGTCATTCTCCGCCAATGGTTGTTGCGCTCGCTTGCATATACTAATAAAATTGTCGATTGATATATTACGTCCGTCGAATATTGGGATTGTCGCAAATACGTCTCTAAACTTTACAGGAATAGTCGCCATTTCGATGTGTCGTTCGTTTTCGTCACTGTCCGATAAGTCGTTGTCTGGTAGAGGAAAATAGAGTGTCGCGGTCTTTCTATCCTGACTTCGTCTCTGAGTTAACGGTGATTTTTCGTGCGGAATTTTGATAATTTAAAGAATATCGTTTGTTAAGGAAAAAACTGTGCATGCGTGTGTTAGTATAGTAGTATTGTTATTTGTGTGACTTACATTGCTGCTGTTGACTGCATGGTTCCGTCCTTCTTTTTTTTTTGTACGTCGTAGTCGTGTGTGTTTTTGTGCGTCCTTCCTTGTTTTCCCTCTTCTATGTGTGGATGTCCGTTTCGTCTTCTTTTTCTTTTTCTTAAAGGCTCACTTCTGACACCAAGTTGTCACGATGGTCGAAAGGGTTCGCGGTTAAGAGTAAAGGAACACTGTCTCTATTGTAAAGGCTTTAATATCAAGTCGGTCCGGATTCGTAATGTTACGTCTAGGCTCGTTAGCAGTCAGAATGTAAGTAAGTAATCTCCAGTCGTCGTCGGGGGTCCAGCGTCGTGAGGTGTTGCGTCGGGGGGTAGGGAGAGCAGTGTCAGCATTTTGGGTCCAGTGGCGTAGCGTCCGTTACATAGACAAAATTACCAGCAGTATATTATTGGATTGCGAAATTGACCTTACTACCCTTCGCTTGTTAAATGACATTTGTTGTTGTTACGTCACATGGATAAAAGACTATTGAATTACTTGAAGCAATATGTACTTACCAAGTAAGGAGCACTGTCGTCCCGTTCTTTTGAACTTGCTGCTCTGCTGTCTACTTACAGAATGACGAGGTTCCTGCAGGGCTGCACGGCCGACGGCTTTCCAAATTTCCCATCCCCACCCCTCTCCTTCGACTACCGGTAAACTATGTCGGTGTGGGAAAAATGTAGTGGTGGGTACCCTTATTGCTTTTCCCGGCAGCCCTGTGCCTCTGCTTTCCCTCGATGCGATGAATGCTTCTCTCTCACTCTTACTTCCGAAGTACATGCTAATTGCAACTGAATTTGCCGGGCGATGAATGTTTCAGAGCGCCACTCCATGATTCACATCAAAAAAACAACTTCACTTCACTTTAGCAATAAGTATAATGTACATTATCTTCTGAATCGGTCTTTTTTACACTTGCACACACTGATATCAAGTCCTCTTCTTCATACACTGCGATTTGTTTCCACCGATGCTTTCGCCACATGACATTATTCACACACACACAGAAAAGTCGACGTAGCTTCCACGTCGTGTAGCTTCCACATGTGCAAATCAAAATTGACGCGCTCTTTCCGTTCTCGACATATTAATAATAATGTTAATTATTTATATAAGACTTTCAGATTTCAAATGTACGCACGGATCTGTACAATGTGTTCAAATTTCAGCCAAATCCGTTAGTAATTTATTTCAACATGTGCAACCTATACGCCAAAATGTACAACGTATTACATTTTCAGCAAAATCGGTGAGGAGGCCCAATTTTTAATATTCACCGAAGCAGAAATATCGAAGGGTACCTGACTAATCCCGCGATTGTCTCGAATTTTATTACTCGATATTGGCGGAATACCCTTCGCTTGATTGTAAATCGGTCGACCGCCCCGTAAGGAACATAAAATGCTTTCATATACAGCAGCGGTGTTCAGTGAAGGGCCACTTAGGCCATTCTGTACTTTTTCAATACGGTACGACATACCTGAATTGCTATTTTCTTTTGCACTTTCAACATAAATAAAAGCCATACATGCATTATCCCTCGTCCCTTATATTTCAGCTCGTTGGAATTAGTATGAATTCTCCCACTTGTTTATGCAAAATTGGAACATGATTTTTTACGTTTCAGTAAGGACAACAGTATTGTACAGAACACATATGTAATATACCCCTTCATGAAAAAGAAGTTTTATTTCATGAATTCTCTCATATCGTTTCTTCTGCGCGGCCCGTATTGAAGACCGGATACATTGTACACATTTCTAGGATGTACGAGTTCTTGGCAGGGATGGGCAAACGTGACTAATTTTACGCTTGATTTTTTTTATTCACGAAGAAAATGCCTTGATTTTTTTTAGTCACTAAGAAAATGCTTTGATTTTTTTTAGTCGCGAAGAAAATGCCTTGATTTTTTTTAGTCACGAAGAAAATGCCTTGATTTTTTTTAATCACGCTGAAAATACGTTGATTTTTTTTAGTCACGAACAAAATACCTTGATTTTTCTTAGTCACGAACAAAATACCTCGATTTTTTTTATTTACGAAGAGATTTTCGTGCATTTCTTTATTAATACGATACGTGCTCGGGTAGGAGCGTATGCAGGCGAGTTTTTGCAAGCGGGTAGAAGCGGATTCGAGCGTATTCGAGCGGATACAAGCTGTTTGGTGCTTCTGGGAGTAAATGAAAGATTGCGGACGCATGAAAAGATGCATGGGCGATTGTGAGCGTGTGAGGACGAACTTTTGCAAGCGGGTAGGAGCGGATTCGAGCGGGTGCGAGCGTATTCGAGCGGATACGAGCGGTTCGATGCTTGTGGGAGTAAATTAAAGATTGCGGACGCATGGAAAATTGCACGGGCGACTGTGAGCGTATGAGGACGAACTTTTGCAAGCGGGTAGAAGCGGATTCGAGCGGATTCGAGCGAATACGAGTTGTTCGGTGCTTCTGGGAGTAAATTAAAGATTGCGGACGCATGGAAAGTTGCACGGGCGACTGTGAGCGTGCGAGGACGAACTTTTGCACGCGGGTAGAAGCGGATTCGAGCGAATTCGAGCTGTTCGGTCCGACAGTCCGAACAACTCGTATTCGCTCAAATCCGCTCGAATCCGCTTCTACCCGCTTGCAAAAGTTCGTCCTCACACGCTCACAGTCGCCCGTGCAACTTTCCATGCGTCCGCAATCTTTAATTTGCTCCCACAAGCATCGAACCGCTCGTATCCGCTCGAATACGCTCGCACCCGCTGGAATCCGCTCCTACCCGCTTGCAAAAGTTCGTCCTCACACGCTCACAATCGCCCATGCACCTTTCCATGCGTCCGCAATCTTTCATTTACTCCCAGAAGCACCGAATAACTCGTATTCGCTCGAATCCGCTCGAATCCGCTTCTACCCGCTTGCAAAAGTTCGTCCTCACACGCTCACAGTCGCCCGTGCAACTTTCCGTGCGTCCGCAATCTTGAATTTACTCCCACAAGCATCGAACCGCTCGTATCCGCTCGAATACGCTCGCACCCGCTCGAATCCGCTCCTACCCGCTTGCAAAAGTTCGTCCTCACACGCTCACAATCGCCCGTGCAACTTTCCATGCGTCCGCAATCTTTAATTTACTCCCAGAAGCACCGAACAACTCGTATTCGCACGAATCCGCTCGAATCCGCTCGAATCCGCTTCTACCCGCTTGCAAAAGTTCGTCCTCACACGCTCACAGTCGCCCGTGCAACTTTCCGTGCGTCCGCAATCTTTAATTTACTCCCACAAGCATCGAACCGCTCGTATCCGCTCGAATACGCTCGCACCCGCTCGAATCCGCTCCTACCCGCTTGCAAAAGTTCGTCCTCACACGCTCACAATCGCCCATGCATCTTTTCATGCGCCCGCAATCTTTCACTTACTCCCAGAAGCACCAAACAGCTCGTATCCGCTCGAATACGCTCGAATCCGCTTCTACCCGCTTGCAAAAACTCGCTTGCATACGCTCCTACCCGAGCACGTATCGTATTAATAAAGAAATGCACGAAAATCTCTTCGTAAATAAAAAAAATCGAGGTATTTTCTTCGTGACTAAGAAAAATCAAGGTATTTTGTTCGTGACTAAAAAAAATCAACGTATTTTCAGCGTGATTAAAAAAAATCAAGGCATTTTCTTCGTGACTAAAAAAAATCAAGGCATTTTCTTCGCGACTAAAAAAAATCAAAGCATTTTCTTAGTGACTAAAAAAAATCAAGGCATTTTCTTCGTGAATAAAAAAAATCAAGCGTAAAATTAGTCACGTTTGCCCATCCCTGCTTGATAGTCGATCGAGCTATGCTGCTCTCTCATCCTTCGTTTCATAATCAGAATATTTAATTAGTCGAACACATCGTATTAGCTAACGATTTTCCTTTGAACTTTATTACAAAACATATCAACCGAAGACTTGAACACTTAAGGGGGATATCCGGGTAAAACAGTGAGCGACAATCGCACACAAAAACTGGCCGAAATAGGGTTCGGGAAGTTCCTTTTTAAATTGTTGTTTGATAACGGATTGAGGTGAGACTGGGCTCATTTGAAAGAGGAGACTCTAACACATGGCAGAATGCATTTATAGTTTCAAAATTCGGTCTAGATGAAAAAATATCAGGGTGTAAAGTAAGGTAAAATAGGGGGTAGAGTCAATAGAATTTGGTCAATAATTTTTGTTAGCGATTGAATTTGGAAAAAAATGCATTCTGCCATGTGTTAGAGTCTCCACTTTCAAATGAACCCAGTCCCACCTCAATCCGTTCTCAAATAACAATAAAATATGGAACTTCCGAAATGACATTGTTGTGGTCATTTTCGACCACGTGCTTCTTTCGAAGAGTTACCATCTGCTGTTTTTAGTTCCGTGAGTATTTCTTAGATGGGGGCTTCTTGAAACGGTTACCGACGAAAAATGTATAGTACATTGTGGGCCTCTGCGCCAGATCTGCGATGGGACGGGAGTAGAGGGGAGAGGGGGACCCGCCTTGTGCGGCGGAGACCCGGCAACCGATGCCTGCGGCCAAATCATGTATACACGTACTTCTTACATCTAAATTTCCCACGGCGTCTTTACAGAAATTGTATCATGTTTGGTATCATTTTAATCGGCAAAAGCTCAGCAGTATGACAGTATAATCTTCATGAACACAAAATTACAAACAAAAAACATTGCAACTCGGATTGGCATTAGTCACACCGATATTGACCCTTGATGAGCGCCAGCTACCTGATCCCATACATTGTATGTATTCAATCTCTTTCATTCCACCGCTTTCTTTTACTACATTAGCACGAGACGGGATATGAGATCAGGTAGCCGGCGCTCATCGAGGGTCATTATCGGTGTGACTAATACTAATCCGAGTTGCAAAGTTTCTTATTTGTAATTTTTTGTGCATGAAAATTATGCTGTCATATTGCTGAGCTTTTGCCGATTAAAATGATACCAAGCATGATATAATTTTTGTATCTGGATCTGGCGCAGAAGCCCACAATGTGCTATAAATACAATGTGCTACATGCTGTCGATATTACCGGCTCTACACGCGAAAAATCAACTGTTTGATCGACCACCCGAATTCAAAATGGTGGTGCGACGCATTTCCTCCTTAAAAAACATTGATCCTCATAACTCAAATAAGAAAACCACTACTTTTGAAACATCAGGATTTTTAATTACTTCATATGTGAAAAATCTTAGTGAATCTCCACAGAGGTCTCTATCTCCTTTCAAGATAAAAATTATTTTCAAAAATTGTGATAGCATAGAGAAAATGATTGGCTCCAACAAAGACAAAATAGAACAATTTATGAATTCAAACCTGGTTTATGAGATTCAATGATTCGACTGCGATAAATCATATATTGGACAACCTAAACATTATCTTAAAGACAGACTACGAGAACATAGTCAGTTTCCAACTTGTCTCATAGGTTACATACACCCCTAACTACTTACATGCTCTCTGAATTATAATTATTATACTCTTTCAATTTTAATTCTATTAAAATTCTGGCTTTTGAATCCGATTCATTTAAGAGACTTTGCTTGGAGATGCTGTTCATAAAATACGATAATAATTATGTTAACAGTCGAACAGATATTAGTAATTTAAATAACGCACATGACTTACTTCATTTATGTTAAAAAAACGTTTATAGCACCTCAGTCTGTTTTCTTTCCATATGGTATCAGAATTCAAAAATTCGCGCCCTGCTACCTAGTACACTTTTCTCGACTGTTCCAGCGTTAAGATTAAGGTGGTACGCTGGGTCATACTATTATCGACAACAACCCTATATTTACCGACACAATCATGCGCAAATAGAGTTTCGAATTGAACAGGATTTTCTCTCTAATTAAGCATATTTCGGACTGGGGGAGGGCTCATTTGAAACAGGAAGGTTCAGTGAAGGAAGGACCACTCGCGGTTTCAGCAAATTCGATTTGTATTATGAAAGAAATGTGAGAACGTAGGGCAAAAATCGACAAAATGTAACTTCGAAACTGCTCGAAATTAAGCCTTTGTACGCTATTCTACGTATATCGTGAACAAAATCGCGAATGGCACTTCCTTCATTGAACCTTCCTCTTTCAAATAAGCCCTCTCCCAGTCCGAAATATATTCAATTAGAGGAAAAATCCCGTTCAATTCTGTCAGGTGTATCTGAACAAGGATTTTTGGCGTACTTTCGATAATGTAGAGCAAATTTAGTTTTTTGGCGCGTAGCAGATGGCGCTTCGAGAGAATGCCTACTACAAAAAAATTCATGTCGAACTTGTTTGCGCCTTAATGGAAATTCCCGCGGAGCCGCATTGGATCCGAAACTGGGTGAATATAGGATTTAGATTTGAACAGTATTTTTTCACTAAATGAGCATGTTTTGGAGGGATCATTGGAACAAGCAAAAATCAATGCAAATTACAGGCACAGAATCCATACCCGTATTATGCAAATAATTTATTATAATCAATTTACAAACAAACTGCTGAAAACGGCATTTGCATGCTATTACACTCGTAACAACTGGTCCGAGGTCCACAAATGAAATTTATAAATAATTTGTCACAAACAAATATCATATGCTTACCTTACATTTTTATGTAACGTTTGAAAAATAATTGTATGTGATAAATGTTTCGATCGGGAAGTTTGTGTGCTTGTACTTGACGCGACATGCGGCCGCGTCTCCAGACGATTTGCTTCTACGCGTATTGTGAATTGTTGTCCTACTTTGAACAACTTTATTTAAATAATGCCAATGTAATTTCTAAAAATTACTCGTACCGCTGCCTGCATTGATTCTTCTTTTTTCCGATGAGCCCTGCCGCAGTCCGAAACATGCTCATATAGGGAAGAAATACCGTTCGATTCTAAACCCTATTTTCACCCAAATTCGTATCCAATGCAGCTGCACGGGAGCAAATTGAACAGGATTTTTAATACATTTAGTTCGGAATGTCGGAGGTGTTTCTTAAAACATCCGCTAATACGGTCTAAAACAATGGATGCTTATTCCACATTCATTTAAGGGCGCACCGACAAAAGATAATCGGTAACTGGAATTCTTTAATTGTTATAAAATTTGAAACCCTGTAGGAGACCCAGATATAAGTGTCTTATAATTTTTTGTTTTAGCCTGTTTGGTGCTTAAAGAACAAAACAGCCATTAATCATCGCGGTTCTCTTACAGAATGTTGTTAGTTATCCGAAAACCTTGCAAACTGTTACATTTATGAAAAACTGGTTCAAATAGAAATTGAATGATTTATATAGAAGTCGAAGGGTTTTATAAATTATACTTCGGCAACCAGAAAATCAATATGTCGCCATCAGTTTCGCTGTAACCTGGGTCGGGAGTGCTGACTTACTTGATTGCGACCACAGAGATTCCCGCTACTAGAGTGCAATTACGGTGTGGAAGTATATTTTTTAATCAAGAGACGCCGAAGCGTCTCGCGCCAAGTATATATAATATTCTATATACTCTATATACTTTACGAAAATGAAGTAGCTAGCGGGCCCTATTCGGATGGTAACTCATGATATTCTTTAAACTCGCATTAGATAGGGACAGAATGACTGTTCCATTCAATTCTGTGATTTTTTATGAATCGATTCAGCCCACGATTTCATGCTCGAATTTTTCTGCAAAAAAACATCCTTTTTTCGCCCGATTCTTCGCTTCTCGCTGCGCGCGCGCCTCCTCGCGGCCCGGAGGACGCAACCTACGAATTGTGAACTAGGACGGGGTTATCAATGACCCCTACAGAGCTCTCTGGGGGCATCAAATGCTTCCGAATATAACAAACCCACGTACTCTTCAAGGGCCCAGAATTAAGAGATACGGTAGCGTCTTGCGTCAAGTATAACAGCCGAGCGCAGCTTGAAGCGTCAATGCTGCTAGTATACCTTCCAGGGTCTAGTTTTAGTTGTGACTGCTTTATTATTTCTCGTACGCATTTAGTATGTAGTATGCAATTTAATGTAATTACCAATTTAATCATTTTCACTTTGAATTCGATGACGAATTTGTATGGTTCTTTGGATATGCCTTTGTAATTTTCATGAATTTGCTAATACTGTTTACTATAAATTAAGTTGCAAAATTCAAATTTGTATTGTGTATTAATTACTCCAACACGAAACTCGTAAATGAGCGATTCCACGCCAAATGATCACAGTCGATTCACACTTGGTCCCCGATTTTTTTTAAACTTCACAGATTTGTAGCCATTGCCGAATCCTGTAAAATGCTTTTTTCCGTTCCTCGATAACGTTATTAGTTTTTAAGTTATTTAACTGCAAAGTTTGGGATCAACTTTTTTTCAAAAATTCATAACTCGAAAACTAATAAAGATACCAGGATGTGCGACCCGGCGTTTTACGCAGAAATGTTCAAATTTTAATAAAAAAAATACTTCGTGCCGGTACAACGTAAATAAATAGTTGGAAAATATAAATAAACTTTTAATATTTAAATAAAATAGTGAAGTGGAGCACCGATTCTTTTAAAATTAATATCTCAGATGCTCTGTAGTCTACTAAAAAGAAAGCCACAAAGTTCAGGTTGGTAACTATTATAGTTCCGGAGCAATAAATTTTTATAACTGGGAAGAACCGGCGCGCGATAGAGCGCGATAGGCGCCCGTACGGCGCCCGGCGGCGACCATACCACTGATCACGCTAGACGGGCCGCGACCATAGAGCGCGTGCTCAGCGCGCACTCGGCTGGGTCTTTACAACAATAATATTTTATTACTCCGGATCTCCGCATTTCTCCAATTTCTAATTTACAGGGGTTCTTCAGAACACTTCAGAGCATATGTCAAATTAATTTCGGAGTAATCAAGAATGTCTTTCACTGTTTTATTTTAATTTCTAATAAATACTTATATTTTATAACTACTTAATACAATTTTACACACATGGAGTATTTTTTTTATTAAAACTTGAAGATTTCGGAATAAAACGGCGGTTCGCGCATAATGATATCATTATTAGTTTTCGAGTTATGAATTTTTAAAGAAAAATTGATCCCAAACTTTACACTTAAATAACTTAAAAACTATTAATGATATTGAGGAACGGAAAACGGCATTTTGCAGGGTTCGACAAGGGCTACAAATATACAAAGTTCAAAAAAATCTGAGATTAGATGTGTATGGACTGTGTCCACTTTGCGTGGAATCGCTCATATATCGAAAAAATGACTATTCCATTGCCCCTCATGATTTCTTCTGCGTCGATTGATAATAAACAGCAAGACAATGCGTTCAGCCGTTGCTGAGATATGGATTTTATGTTCGAATTTTTCGGCCAAAGAAGATCCTTTTTTCAGACCTGATTCTTCGCAACTCGCTTCACGCGCGCCTCTATAGAAAAGAAGTCCGCAACAGAAATTTTCCGTGACACTCATGTGGACCCACAGAGGTTTGTAATGGCAAGAGCACTCCCGAATGCTCGCAAGCCGACTTGACCGCGCACCCCCTCGCGGTCCCTTTACCCTCAACAGACTGGCCCAGCCCCCTCTCCTCGATTATCCCAATTCTTCGCTCCTTGCTTTTCTTAGCTTATCCTCAGCTTAATAATTGCATAGTGTCTTGTAACGTTATTGTTCTTGTAATTATAACGCAGGTAAGTTTTGGCTATGTACACAATCCTTAGGAGTATGAGAGAAAACACACTTTCCGTTTTGACTCCCAGGTTCGGAGTCCTCTTCAGTTATATTACAACATTCTGTCAATAACAATGAAAAACAAACATGTAAAATCGTATCCACTTCCCGCATTTGGCGTTAAGTATGGGAATAGAACGAAGTGCGTGTTACGTCCTCATTTTACGCAGACGATTTTTCGTTTCAATATTTTAGAATATTCTGGAATCGTTCACCTCAGAGTCACTTTTCCGTACCTAGAAACAGGTTTTTTGAGACCGAGCCTCGCTTCGAGCCGACCACCCCCGCATTCCACAACCTCTCCCAAGGTGAAAAGCTAGTTCCAGGTCAGTTTCACCTGACGATCTCGAATCCCTTCCCGCTTTTCCCGCACTATGGAAAACCATACCATCTTCCCCACTCCTGAGGCAGATTTTTGGGTATATAAACCTGCTCAAAATCTATCTCGAGGACTTAGTCCACACAACGCCGGGCAGGGCGGAGCCCCTGCCCGAATAGCAGTAGATCGTGCCCTGCACCTTCGAAGCAAAACCAGACGTGAGAATACGGGGTTATTCTCAAGGAAGATCGTACTCAGGTACTTTCGACCAAAATCGAGACGCGAGAATACGGGGTTATTCTCGAGGAAGGTAGTGCTCTGCACCTCCGACCAAAATCTAGACGTTAGAGTACGGGGTTACTCTGAGCGAGATCGTGCATCAGTCACCTTCGAGCATCTATAATCGCGAATTCATTGTAACGCAAGTAATAGTGAAGAAAGTTAGAATCAGTGCGCTAACAGACGAGGTAAACACACCAAGGTAATTGTAACAACCACACACACCAAACACAAATTGTATCGCTATTTTCGCAACTTAGAATATATCACACTTTATTCTCCGTAAAATCACTCCTTATTTGGAATTCCATTTTCCACCTGTCATTGAAACAAAATCTAATATAACACTGAAATCGACAAAAGTGCATAGAGCCCACATTAACCGATAGGATATTTAGCCGCTCGAATATCCCTATCCGGGGTAATATAAGACTTGGAAGAGACTCGGCGCCTAAGCGTAGCCGGGTGGTGCGCCAAGCTTTTACCTTTCAGCCATCCTGAACCTTTTTCCCATCTGGGGACCTTCGAACCAACTGGGTCATACACCTGGAAGGACTGGTCTCTGGACTGACACCCTCGCGATTTAGGAATAGCAGTAGTATAGATCATAGAAGCACTTTATGAGTAGGACTACCTGCCCTAAGACCCGTAAGACTTGGAAGAGACTCGGCGCGTGAGCGTAGCCGGGTGGTGCGCCAAGGCTTATTCCTTCCGACCCCAAACCACATCCCGCATCAATCGGTATTGCACCGCCCGATTCTAACGAATCGGCGACTATCGGTTGGTCCCCCATAAAGATTTAGGAGCGGGCCTGACCAGTTTTCCATTGCACCAACGCCGCATTGCACGTACCTGCGGCTGGAAAACAGGCTCGCACGGCTGGCCCGTAACATGCGCAGGGAAGGTGGTAAGTATTAATGCTAATTTACTTTAATCGAAGGGTGACGGAAAGCTTTCAGACATGAACTTGTGAGTTCAAACGAGCCTGGGGCGCTTGTATACACTAAATGACATAACGAGGCATAAAATCCTATATCGTAAAGAACAAAACTTGTAAACCGTGGCGTTCCACTCCTGTATGTTGACAAAATCGTATGTAAAGAACAGGGTATGAATCGGTGAGAGTTAGCAAAATGCTGTGTGTGTGAAAACCACTTCAAAGACGGAATAATTAAATGAACTTACATGCATAGGAGGAACGCAGAGGAACAAAATAAATTGTCTAGCAAAAACGGAATCGCTTCGCCTATTCAACACTTGTGAATGCTAGTTAATGTGGTACGCAACCTTCTTCTCAGTGCTTCGCAGACCATTTTCACAAACATCAAAGGAACAAGGTAATCCTGAACTCAGATCAAGTGATACTGTGTGTGTAGACAGGTAGAAGTTGGAGCCTTCTAGAAGCTCTTCCAAGTATTCCATGAGTTGCACTACTTTTCCTTATAACATTTTTCTCTCTACCGTACCGTTCTTTGGTTATTCAAGAGGGTAGTTCTTTACACTTTTTAGGGGTGGGTCTCAAACGATTTAATCGTGACGATGGGTGGTTTTGCCTTACGATCCTGTATTACGATGGAATGGAAGAACTGGTATTCGTATTCATTGTTATATATGTACTGCAACGGCGATCCCCTCGCTCACATGATCGTACCCGCCCACCTGGCCAGAATCGCTCGCAATGCTTTCGTGGATGCCCTATACGCTTCGCCGACCTCGGAAGTGAGTGCCAGGCCCGCCGAAAGAAACCAAAATTTAGTAAATACGCGAGATCGGAGGATGAAACGAAACGCGCAAAGAGGTAAGCTCGCTCACCCGACGCGGCTAGTTCCGATCGAGGTCTGGGTCCGCACGATCCCCGAGGGAAAAACGCCGGAACGCTCGGCCGTCCTTGTACGGCGGAATCGGCTGAGGCTCGTCCACCGCGATTTAAAAGGGTCCATGTAAAGACCACACGCCAGCGCAGAAAGAGACAACCCAAAATTAGTAGAGAAAGTATTAGAAATTAATTTATTCGATCGTCTCGCGAACCCCTCACTCAAAGTAACAATACGGCCGCTTCCGCGTGCCGTCGCTCTATGTTCGAGACCAAAGCCAAAATACAAACCAGTAACCGGCCAATCACGAGGCCGCCCGGTCGCTCGCTACGACGCAATACGAAAATCGCCCTTAAACCCTAGACTTGACCATGAACCGGGAGAGATTACGTGTCGTCAGGATCGGAATTTCGCCGCCCGTCGATCACCCGCTCGACCTGTACCCGATGAGGCCTTCGTGGGCCGCCCCCCCCCCCCCCACCCGCCCTGCGCAGTTGCCGCCTACACTCCCGACGTTGTTTCCCCGGAACTAAACCTCCCAGGACTATTACTCTCGTGACCGAACGACGGAATCCCTCCTCGCAACCCGTACTGAGCCGCACCGAATTTCCCACGGGACCGCACACATACAGGAGAAACGCAAAGGAAGGATCAAGCAGTTACCGTCGCCGCCAAGCCTGCTAACCTCGTTCGGTTCGTCCTGCAGCTCCTCGTGCTGCTACCGAACGCGGCCAACTTCGTATACTCGTCAAAACGCGGCCGAAAGACTCTAGTATCCTCTGGTGCACGCTTACTCAATTCACCCAAAAGCTCGAAAGGAAGAAGATACTGCCGAAACGCAAACGTGACTGATCGCTACGCACGCCGGAAGTCAAGTAACGCGAGGTTAGCACATGGGCGGCGACGAGGGCTCGTGCCGCCAACCACGCTGCCTAGATTAAGGGATGCGCTGATGAGTCCCGCGGCTGCCGACAGGTGGTGGGTCGTGTACGATTTTGGAACGTGAATCCCCCCCCCCCCCTGCCCGGCGCGCGTAGCAACCTGTCGTGACGCGGAGGTTGGCGGTGGCGGAGCGGTGACCGATCGCTTCGTCACAGTACGCATGTCTGTTTATTAGATGCATCCCCTTGGGGTTACACAGCCTCCCCTCCAGTTTCCAAACTCACTTAAAACTTAAGACTACGGTCACAATTCCGCCTTACGTCCTATCCTATCCTTAAAACCTATGTCTGCCGCCTTCTTTTCTATAGTCTCGCTCACGCTTGCTCCCTCTGCCCCTTTCTCTTTCAACCTTCCACTCTCATCTCCCACCCTGCCGCCTCTGATTGTACTCCCTGCTTCGCCTGCTATATCGCTTCTCTCTCTTGCGCCTTCCCTACACTCCATCTCCTTTCCATCTCCCGCTTCTCTCGCGATGCCTTGTGTCCTCTCTCTCCCTCTCACTCTGCGCTATCCCTCCATTCTCCACACTCGTCCTCTTTGCTCTCTTTCATTCCTTCCCGCTTCCCCTTTCATGCGCCACTCATTACTTGCCACGGCCCCTGATTCTCCCCCCTTCTCCACTCCTCTATTTCACTCATCCACCATTCCCCATCCCCGTCCTCTCCCAACACCTCCCCCACTGCCTGCCAGCCCGCTCTCTCCCCCTCCCGTCTACCGCACCTTTCCGATATATGTTCTCACGTTTCCTACTCTAACGCGCACACCCTGCACACCCTGTCCCCCTCCTTCTCCCAATACCTAGCCTACCTCACCACCCCTCCCGTTCTAAACCTCGCTACCCTCTGCCACTTGCTTTCCCCCCAGTTATTCCGCAGGTATCCCGCTACCTCATCCCTTCTGATCACTCTGTATCGCCTGCTGAAATTTGACTGCCCTATTTTTCTGCATCTTTCCTCTCTCCTGTCCCTTTCTCTCTCTTACCACAGTACCTCTAGAAATTCCTCTTCTTCTTCCGCTTCCGGTACATTTCCCTCCCTCCACCCTTCCGCCTAAAATCTCTTCTTTCTCCCAACCAACCTGACAAGCTTGTCCCCTTCTTCTCTCTGCTTTTTATCTCCTCCAGGTATTTCCTCGCAATCTCGCTCCCCTCTCCCTCCCCTAATTTTCTTTCGTAATTCCACGCCGTCTCTGCTGCCCTTATCCTCAATTTCTGCCTGTTTACCTCCTCCCTCACAATGTATCCCGGTGTCCTCCTGTCCACTCCCATGATCCATCTTATCGCTCTTTCCTGCGTTGCGTCCACCTCCTTTCTCTCCCTCCACCCCCATATCCCCGCTGCGTACCCCATCACAGTCCACACCAGCCTATCGAACATCCATATCCTCCTCTCCCAGTCCTTTCCGAACGTCCCCTTTCCAATGCTCTACACCTGTATCGATACCGCCACCGCCTTTCCCACCCTTTCTTTCACGTGTGCCTCCTGTCCCCCGTTCCTCCTCATTGTGTAGCCCAGGTACTTAAACTCGTTCACCTACCCCTTGTCTTCCCCCCTTCCACCTCCAATCCCACTTTTTCTTTCTTCCTCTCCCCTTTCCGAATCTGAGTATCTTCGTCTTCTGTACATTGACTTCTAGTTTCCTCTCGTCTAAATACCTCTCCATCTTTCCCATGCCCCACCTCATCCCTTTTTCGTCTTCCGCCAGCACCACCATATCTTCCGCACAGGCCAGCGTGAAAATCCTATCCTCTGCTAATTTAACTCCACCTACCCTCTCCCCCTTCCTCACTTCCTCTTCCAGATCCGCTGTCATCAAGTTGAAGAGCAGCGGCCTTAGCGGGCTCAGCGGACACCCCTGTCTTATCCCCTTTTCGATCCACATCTCCTCTCCATTCTCCTCGCCTATCTTCACTCTACTTTTCGTTTCATTGTATATCTCCTTTACCCTGTCCACTTATCCCTTGCTCACCTGCCTGTTTTCCATTTCCCTCCAAAGCACCTCCCTATCCACCGTGTCAAAGACTGCACTAAGATCTATAAATAGCGCCACCATCTTTCCCCCTTTCCTGCCAAGGCTCCTATTCACCAGATAGTTTAACACATACAGGGTGAGTCAGTGACCTTGCACCAAACTGAAACCACGTATTTTAGGGGTCAATAGAAGCCTAAAAGTCCGGGAACACAAAGTTGAAATCTCAACCCTTTCGGAATTACAGGGGGGTGAAATTTCAAGTTTTAAAAAATCATATCTTCCGACGGGATAATGCTAGGGTCACGGGTCTTTTTCTAGAATATGTGGGAGGGCCGGAGCTATGTGAAAAAAATAGGAACCATTTAAAAATTATTATTAAGTCGCATTATTATTGATTTTCTTGCAGTTTCTCGTTGAAGCAGCAACATTTTCAGGTACGAAAAAAATCACAGTCATTCTGAATATAGATTAGATCTAGATTCTAGATTAGATCTAGATTCTAGATAGATAGATTCTATATAGATAGATAGATTTCAGATAGATAGATTCTGTCTATCTATCTAGTTCTTATTCCATTCTCCCTCCTATCTCCCAACTCCCTCAGCGCTTCCACTCTTTCTCCTACCTTATCCCTGAAATACACTTTTATCACCCTCCATATCTCGCCCCCTGCATTTATATTTCTCACCATTACCCCCTCTGTTTCCTGTCCCCGTTCCTCCTCCTCCTTCATTCCCATTTCTTTCATCACTCCCATTACAATGCCCGCCATGGCCGTTCCCTTCTTGTTCCTCTTCGTTCCCCATGCCACCTTTCAATCATACCCTCTGACTAGTCTTCGCTTTATCCTTCCCCAGTCCTTCTCTTCCAGCCACGTTTTCACTAGCACTATCACCTCCCATTCCCTTAGTCCCTCCCAGAAGTCCCTATCCTTGTTCTTCACTCCCACTACATTCCAGAACCCTTTTCGCCCCCCCCCCTCCCTCCCGCGCCTTTCCTCTTGTATTACTGTTCTCTTTTCCCTTGTTCCTACTTCTTCTTCTCTCCTCCTGTGTCTATCTATTCCCTGCCCCTCTGTCCCCCCTGCCCCGCGTTCCTTCTACTCTCTTCTCCCATCCGCGTCCCGCCCCATTTATCTCCCCTTGCATTCCTCAGCCCCTTCTCCTTCTCATCCCACTTCCCCTTCAATCCATATCTTTCCTAATCCCATTCTTACTCTCTTGCCGTTGAATCTCTCCTCCCTTCCTATATTTTCTAGAACCCATTGCTCTCTCCTTTCCCTCCATGTCAAAGCCTCTTTTAACCAAACTTCTTGACCTCTTAATTTCCTCTTCGTTCACATCACTTCTTTCTTCTGTTCCCATGACCCTAGCCTTACCATCCATATTTCCTTAGCCGCATTTTCTTCGTCCCTTCTTAGTCTTCTTATCTGCCTTATCTCCGCCGTCGCTCCTATTTCCCTCATTATCCTCTCTATCCCTTCCTTCTCTTACCGATTTGCCTCTTTCAACCCTCTGACTATTATACATATTAATCCTCCTTTTCTCCCTCTCACATTCCCGCCTCTGTCCCCCCTTCTGCTCTTCCTTCCCCCACCCCTCTTAACCTGCTGACCACCTTCTCCCACATCTCTTCCATTTTTTCGTCCATTTTTTCCGTGCACCTCACCTCTACTGTCCTTATCTCTTCCTCGATTCTGCGCCTCTCCTTGTTCCACTCCTCTCACTGTTTCATGTCTTCTCTCAACTCCCTTATTTCCTTTCTGAACCCTTCCATCAGCTCCTTCCTCAATTCTCTGAACATTTCCCTGATGCCTTCCTTCCCCTCTTCCTTCTCCCACTTCTTCGGACTCCTCCCTGTTTTCTTGCTTTTCTGAAATACCCATTCGTCGCCATTTTCTGCCCCCTCACCTTTGCTTTCGTTTCTTTTCCCTGCGAACATCGTCACGAAATTCCCTTGGCTGTCACTTTTCTTCATTGCCAGTCTTACTGCACTTGGCGGCTTCCCTTTTCCCCTGTCGCCTATCTCCTTTGCTGCTGCCTTCGCATCTGCCGCCATCCTTCCTGACTTTCCTACCTTCCTACTTTACCGACCTTGCCGATCTAATCCCACTCCTTCCCCGCCCAGGTGGCACTGCCTTCCTTCACTTTCGCTCGTTTTCCTCATTTCTCGCCTATCCCCACTCTTTCTCTCTCCGCCCTTGCGCCTTCCTACCCCACTACCTGCCTCCGTCCTTGATTCTTTTCCTCTCCTTACTCCCTACGTCCCCTCCTCCCTTCACTCCACCCTTTTTCCCCTTCCATTCACCCTCTGATCCCCACGGCCCTCACTTTCTAGTCACACACAGTCGCTTTCGCACCTTCTCTTAATCGCACCGGAAACGGAAGCCCCACAGTTATTCATTGTTAAAGGACGTAATTGTTTATAAAAATTTATTAGGATAATTAAATCTCGAAAAACTAATTAGCGGCAGATGAAAGTCCCATTTATATCATGCAAATTTCATTTAAAAATATTTTCTCTAAACCTAAATAAACTTCGCACCAAAATTAAAGGACCACTTCTCTCCGGTCGCAAACTTGTCAATGTTCGCACAGCTATAACTTTGTCAAAAAAATCGTAAAAATATGAATTTTTTCAAATCAAAGCTTGAAGCCGCTACTTTACAACGCACCATTCGAAATTTGATGTGCGTGCATTAGGGCTGTGGTAGCACATAAAATATGAGAGCATGTTCTTCTTGCAGAGAATTGCAAAGTTCAACAAGGGCCACGGGGTCGGGTGAATTTTTTTGAAGGACGCCAATTACAGGGTTGTGTAGTTTGAAGCTTCCTCTTTAATTTAAAAAGAAAAATATAAGTCGCTACGATTTTTTTATGCAAAGTTACGACACTTTGAATGAAAAGTGAGCCGCCGACATTAGAATAACCCAAGGTACGCCACCTGGAGGTTGCACGGTCAGACTTGTACCCCATGTGTATTTGTGTTGTGTGTTTGGTGTATATGTGAACAGAAATGTGTGTTTTAAGTGTCGTGTGTGTTTTGATGGATGATGTACGCATCTTAATTGTGATGCTTAAAATCGTGTATTGCCTCCCCGTCGTCTTAGAACTTCTTCGCATCGTTCTCTCGTATTGATACAGTTCTGTTTTTTATCTTCTTCTATTTTTTAGATACAAATCTATTTTTTTCACATAACTCCGGCCCTCCCACACATTCGAGAAAAAGACCCGTGACGCTAGCATTATCCAGTCGGAAGATATGATTTTAAAATTTGAAATTTCAACCCCCGGTATCTCGGAAAGGGTTGAGATTTCAACTTATTGTCCCGGACTTTTTTTTGTGTGTTTCGGGACCTACTGCTAAGGTCATATGCCCTAGGACCTACTGTTTTAAGTGGGATCGGAACCACTATGTGCGCAACAGTACGTGGTGTTTCTCAAAGATGGGTGAAATATTATCTCGGATGTCACCCATCCGAGTACTAACCACGCCCAACCTTGCTTGACTTCGGTGATCGAACGGGAACCGGTCATTTCCAAGGCGGCAAAGACCGTTGGCCTCCGGACATTTAGGCTTCTATTGACCCCCAGAATACGTGATTTGAGTTATTGCACCCATCACTAACTCACCCTGTATACGGAAAGCGTAAATTTACGCTCTCTGTGTTTTTATACTTATTGATAGATACTTTTTCTGTTTTAAAGACTGGTTGAATACGAACTTTATCGTTGTTTAGAACATACGAACTACGGAATTGCGAATTGATCAAACGATTTTTAATTAATTGTTATCACACTTGTGATATTGCTGTTGCAAGATTGGATAAGTGATCGGCGTGGGACCACAGGTTTTGGATACCACGTTGACCCATGCTTTAGAATATACCACACAGAAACGGATTATGAAATTTGTTCTATTATATTTTCATTATTTTTATTCAATTATGAAAATTAAAATACTATAAAAGGCTACTAAAAATTAATAAGTAATGAATATTTTAATGTCATATGCAACGATTGCTTTGTAAGTCCCACCAACGGTATCAAATCTCTGGGTATATTTTGGTCACTGGTCCGCACGGCGCAGCGACCGACATGCGTATAACGCGCCGCAGTGAAAGGGTTAATAACTAAACTTGTTAGATATCTTAAATGCCATTTTCGCAATACTCGAAACCCAAATCAATTAAAGTTCCGTTGACGTTTCGATTCCGTGGTGCGGAATCCTCCTCAGAATTTTATTCAATATACGAAATCTATGAAATATTTCAGTACTTAACACATTCACGCCGGGGTCGATTTTTACTTGTTCTGCTGTGAGGCGGCGCGCAGTTTTTGCCTGTTCATAACTGCGCGCGCGTTGTATGTTTGCTCAGTAGTACAGTGAGTGCTTATTGTGTAAGTTATGTAATTCGTGCCGTTTTTTCATTTTGACCAGAGATTTCTGCCAGTAAGTATAATTAGAAAGGCGGTTAGAATTTTTTTCTAATGTTTGCCCTTATAAAAAATAGGTAACATGGATATGGAAATAAGTGATTCTGATGAATCTACAAATAGAAGCAGGAGAAAGGCATCAAGATTACGGATACCTTCCTCCGCTTCAGACGAGGATTTCGCTAATGTAAACAGTGAAGTGAAGGAATTTTCCATGGAAGAAGAAGATTTGGTGTCCAAATCAGAGAACGAGGATAGCGATGAAGAATGGCAGGAAGTAAAAGAACTGTAATGACCCTTTTGCTTTATACAAACTATTCTTCATGGATTACATACTAGATTTGATAGTTGAAGAAACAAATAAATATGCTGCAGAATGTATAAATAATGCTTCATCTAGCAGTAGAATGCACCAACAGGCCTGACAGTCTGTTACAAAAGAGAAAGTGAATACTTTTATTGGGATATTGATTATTATGGGTGGAGTGCCATTACCAGAAATTAGATTGTATTGGTCTAACAACGACACTTATGCGAACGCACGGATGAAAAATGCAATGGGCGTGATCGTTTTTTATCTATTCTTAAGTTTTTATATTTTTCGGACAATACTACAGCCAGAACTGAAGATCGGTTGTACAAAATTCGAAACATTATTGAAGCAATTGTGGATACCTTCAAGAGATCTATTAGACCTGGCAAAAATATCGTTATCGATGAAAGTATGGTTCCGTGGAGAGGACGTCTAGGTTTTCGTCAGTACATCGCAGGCAAGCGACATGAGCATGGCGTAAAATTATACAAATTGTATTTGCCTGAAGGCTACACTCATAATATCGAAATTTATGTCGGGAAAAATGGAACGATCATTCAAAAATCACATTCACTTATTATTTGAGGGCCGCATACTATTTATTGATAATTATTATATAAGTGTCGCTTTGGGTGAAGAACTTTTAGAGAAGAATACATTTATATGTGGTACTGTAAAAATAAGCAAACAATTTCTACCACCGCAGGCAAGAAAAAAACAAAAACGTGGTGAAATGAAGAGTTTCGAAAATCGTAGCAATGTAAAATTTCTGAAATGGACTGACAAAAGACCGGTATGCATGTTAACTACCTCAAAGAATCACCGGTGTAAACTTGTACAAGGAACAAATGGCAAAGTAAAGCCCGATGCTGTGTGTTACGTCCAAGCAGACGCAACGATGGGATAGGGGAAAATTTTGTAGAAGATGTAACTCTTCCGTTTATGCCGAGCGGTATTTTAGCTGATTCTATTCGTGAACCGGGAGAGGGGTGGGAGGGTCGTGTGTTAAACTGAGTGTATGTTGTGGATCCCTATCTGTGACTGGTGCAAGATAATCAACGGTCGCAATCGAATGCAGTCTAACGCAGAGATTTAGACTTGCGGATCGGGAGGATCTCGAGGATTTGGTGTAGCGGGATCGGATGGTTGGGACGAACCGGGAGCTACTCAGGGCAGCTGCTTACCGGTTCGTGTCAGGAGGGTATCGTTAACTAGGAAAATTCGACTGCGACGGCTGGTGTTCCCTACGATAGGTACCTTTATTGTGGACAGCTCAGTTCAACATTCGACAGGAGGATTACGGGGTTAATAACTACAACTCGTTTGATTCGCAAAGAGAAAAAGAAATAACTGTATATTGTTATATCGATCTTATTCGTGTGCGGGTTTTGGGGTTACTGCGTGCAGGGTAAGTTCTCCTACATAGGGTGGTTCTTCTGCGCCTAGTCGGAAAAGCGCGGTGTTCTGCTGGATATAGAACTCCGACTTCGGGTCCGCGGGGTGACTGGACAACAGATCGACCATAGGTATGGGCTTCGGCTCGATATCTATTGTCCTGAGAGACCAGGGAACCTCGTTTAATAGGGCCTCATCTGTCACGGCTGGACCGGGGAAGACGAGCGGAATGGAGTCGTCGGTGTCGTATGCCCCGATGAGGCCGTCGAGATACTCGCCCGGGGTGTTTGTCTGTCGGTGGAGTCGTTTAACGTGGACTCGGAGTCCGGCCCGATGGGTGCGTTTCTTGGGTTTAGGGTTTTCACCTGGAGTACCGCGATTACGCGCCGTAACGTCCCGAGAAGGAAAGAAAACTTGTTCCATCGCGTGGTGTGATTGCTATCGAGGCTTCAAGACGAGTGAGTTCGCGGCGCAAGACCACGCGGATTAATGCCGGGTTATACATGCTGCCTGTGTTTACTCCGGAATTTATTCCCAATTATTCGCAATTTATTCGCAATTCGGAATTTATTCGCAATTTATTCCCTACGATCGAAATTTGGATTGTGACTCAGGAGGATTGGACCCAGCCCGTAAGGAAGGAAGACCAGGAGTGGCCAATGAATTAAGAGGAGGCGACCGTGAGCTACTCTAGGCAGCTACCAAACGGCCTGTGGTTTAAGGGGAGGTGATTCTACCAATGCGGGAATGGTCGATGGTAAAGACACTAATCTGGCTGAGGTATACTGCGCGGGGTGTGATTTGAAGTGCAACTCTAGATTTGTGGTGGGATCTACTTCTCCCGGACGCTCTGTCGGGTATAGTTCACCCTAGGAGCGGGGCCCAAGGGGACAGGCCCACGGAAGACCAATGGTGAAGTGAAGAGACAGAAGATGTGAAAAACAAACTAATTTATTTAAGTAATGGAAGTACTATAACTTAGAAGTGAGCAAATGTAATTTTAGTAACTTAGGAGTAAGCAAATGTAATTTTAGTAACTTAGGAGTAAGCAAATGTACGAAAGACTAGTAATTAAGGATTTGTAATGTTGGATTTTAAGAAGTACAGATAAAGCGGTCTAATGAGGTGTGCGGAAGTCGGATGAGAAGCGTTTGTGGCAGAGTGAGGTGTGGTCTCCGTGTTCTGCTTTCGGCGTTCTTCATTTGATTTATATATTCTAGTGTTGGATAGATGGTTTCGAGGATCATCATCCTTGAATCCATCTATCGTCAGGAAAATCAATATTAGATCCTACTGGTACTACATCTATTGTTTTCTAATCCGCTTATCTAGCTCTAGGTTTTTTGCTACTGTGTACATGTCGAGTGCGCGAACTGTCGTGTTTATACTCGCCATCTGCCGGCTTCTTCCCGACTTCTGCACCTAATACTAACGCATACTTAATTTTAAATGCAACCTTAATAAAAGTTTATATTAAAATTTAGCTGGATGTAACACTGTGTTTGGTTATAATATTGCAAAGAAAGCTGTTGATTTATCAGATCAACTATCGGGATATTACAGTTGTTTACGAAAAACCATTAAATGGAACAGAAAAGTAATAATACAATTAATATGCGGACCTTCCTTCGTGAATGCCTGGTATATTCATAAAAGCTGGGGAACCAGAAATATCAATATGTTGCAATTTAGGGAAGTTATTATTGATCACCTTTTGGCCAAAGAACAAATATACTGTACAAATATACTGTATACCGTCAAATAAACATGTTCTTCAATGACATGAGGAATCCGCAAGAGAGCCCCATAAACGCTGCAAGGAATGTTATAAAAATTTGTCCAAGCAAAAGGGCAGAGATTATGCCACCAACAAAGCTACAAGAGTTAAGACGTATTGTGGGCATTGCAAAGGTCAGCCAGCACTTTGCTTGCAATGTTTTAGCAAATTATACAAAAAATAATAAATAATGATGTTATATGTACAGCAATGTTGAATAATTATGTTAGTTTTGTAGAATTTGAGTTATATTGATAATACTGTATTATTATGTTTATGTTATTGAACAAAACTTATGTTTATCATATGTTATTAATTATAATTGTAATTAAAAATAAAGCTTTTTAATGAAAATACGTTAACCTTTCATTATTTTAATTTTCAGTGTCTAATAGCACCATCGAATACGTACCACCGGTGGTACATGCCGCCCGATGAGACAATCTAGCGCGGGCCACCGGTGGCCCGCGCCGGCGTGAACGTGTTAAAGTCAAACGATAGTACAGTGAGAATTTACAAAATTTAACAACGATTATTGTATAATTTTAAGAGTTGATAAATGTGAGACACTATTGTAACTTCCAAGAATACGTCGTTAATTTCCCTCCTTGGGTAAGTGCGACAATAACGTTATGCCTTCATTTTCGTGCTCCATACCAACCTAGGCAACATCCCGTAATATTAAACGACGTAAAGGGTTATGTGCAGGGTTTACATGCGGTGGCGCCCCAAGTAAGCCGGTGCCGGAGATTCTGTTTAGGTCCCAATTTGACGTTTTTCTACTTTTCAAATATCTTTATCCATAATCGCGGTAACAGAATGTATCATAATTGTCGAAAGATGTGGAGATTTTGATGTGACTCAAAATTTGCTACGCGCATTGGAGCACATACTTGGTAAACATTAATTTCACTACTTTTTTACCCTATAACGGCGACGTTGGAGAAGAGCAGCTCCGGCACCAGGCCAGTACCGTTTCGTTGGTAGAAATTTTCCTATGCCTTGAACGGGAGAAGGTCCTGCAGTTTTGTCGAAAACCAGGTTAAAATCGAAACCCTCTAACATAAGTTCAATGGGAGATCTTTCAACGAATTTGAAGCTCAATTCGTGGCGTTGGCAAATTTGAATCATTGGGATGATCAGACGAAAGTAACCGTGCTTTTAAATAGCTTGAAGGGACCCGCTCTTTCCGTGTTAACGGCATTAAGTGAGGCTGACCGCTTAAACTATACAAAATTGCATTCGGCATTAAAACTCAGGTCTGACCGTCAGTCTAACGAAAGCTTTAGTTATATGAAATTTCATTCGTACCGGTAGGGTCCGAATCAATATATATGCGCGCTGGCAAACGAATTAGAATCTTTGGCTTCCTACGCCTTTCCTGATTGTTCCGCCGCAGTTAAAGAACGGCTCATGGTTCCTCAGTTTTTAGAGTCCCTTTCGGATAAAGATTTGAAGAAGCAGCTCTATTTAACGAGTCCAACTTCTCTCCATGACGCGGTAATCCGCACCGGGGAAATAATAGAAATTAACCGCTTATGTCGGAGCGATCGGGTCCCTTCACGTGTTAGTCAGTCTTGGTGCTCGGATCGCGAGCAAAGGCGAAGTGAGAATGAAAAAGGGGAAACTTGTTGGAAGTGTGGGAAAACTGGTCATTCTGAGTTTAATTGTCGGGTGAAATCTTCTCAGAAAGATTTGACATGTTGCTCGTGCGGGAAACTCGGCCATACCAGGGGCAATTGCCCGGGTAGCAGTCAGCAAGTTCGGGAAAAACAGAAATCGGGAAATTCACGGGGCGCAAATTAAGGGAGACGGGTTTGTTGCCTGTTCGTAAAGTCTCCAGGAATGTTGGCTTTGAGTTTAAAGATCTTGTTATTTTTGTGTTCTTGTTCGCTTTGGCGATATGTTACTTGTCAGCTTTGAACGCTTGTCGTTCGTTTGATTTTGTTAATCGAGTAAATAAAATAGAATTTACTTCAAGACCCGAGTTAAAAGAATGTAAGGGGTTGTTCATCGAAGGGTTAATTGACAAGCAACCCCGAAGCATGCTTGTTGATACCGGGTCGGTTGTAACCCTTTTACGATCCAGTAAGGATGACTGTAGGAATTCTGGCTTGGTTGAGGTTTGTGGTATACAGTTTGTCTCGGTTAACAGAAGGGATTTGTCGCACATCATTATTGGCAAGAGGACATGTTCTTTTTGTATTGGAGATCTTACGCCCGAACAGGAAGTCTATCTTGCGGATGTTTCTGAAGATTGTATTTTGGGATTGGATATATTGTCCAAGATTTTGTTTTTGTTTAGAGTTAAGGGTCTTAGGGTAATCGAATATTCTAGCTAGCATTGTAAGTCATTTCCTTTATTATCAAAATAGCTACAAGTAAGCTCTGCGCGGAAGATATCTCTTCCAACGAACGTCCCCTTATGTTTCTCGCACTTCGGGTTCAAGCTGCTCGTGCCCACTCGATCCTCTTTCGGGCCTTGCGTCGAAGCGTTATTTACAATAGTCTCTACGCACCATCGGTACGCGGAATCCTTATCTCCAGCTGCGAGTGTTAGGTTCGAGAACCCCGCGGACCTAGGGGATGCCAGCCACGAGCGGGGTTTGGGAGGAAAATTACTGCGACATCTTGGCGCGACTCGTCCTTATTTTTCCGGGCTCTTGTTCTGGGTCCTCGGCAGGGCCAGTCAGTCTTTCCTGCTACCTCGTGAGTAACACTTCGTCTTCCTCCAGTGATTCGTGGCCTCATCCTCGCTAATCTCTCGTCCTTGGACAACTGGCGTGCTCCTGAGCTCTTGTGCACCTTCGCGCAAGGTATCGGACTTTAGTTCCGTAAAGTCTCACGTCGCAAGTTATCGTGGTGCTGGTGAACAGTGTCTCCGGTCGTGACCGCTCAGTCCCCTTCGCGGACACGCGATCGGACTCCTGTGTCCGCCCGGTCAATCAGGACCATAAAGCTCGCCGTCCTAGACGGGATCGGCCCCTGCGCCATCCGCTGTGATCAGCATTGTGACGAGCGGGGTGACGACCCTCTCGTGCTCCCAGAGCTAAGGCCCACTCAGGGCATTGGACCCTCGAGTCCACCCCAGTCACCGGTGTGCCGGTTGTACTGTCCAACGTCGACGTCATCGGAGAGCTGCTGCTGGTCATCACCACCACGAGTTCATCACCAGTAATTTCACATTATAACATTGAATACGAATCCGTCGGAGAGTGCAACGAACCCGTAAGTCTGTCTTTCTCCAAATTGCCATCGGGAAGCGTGTCTCTCGATACAGTTGTCGTGTGACTTTACACGACGTTCTCTTAAGTTAAAGGATTCTTCAGAAGTTTAACTTCGATGCGAACCGGAAGAACGTTCGGCGATAAGTTCTATAAAATCTCGCATTGAAGATATCCCGGAGTATTTGCCTGATGTTTTTAATCGGTGTTCGTCCGATTTGGAAGAGTCGGAAAAAGGAAAGTTTCGTTAACTGCTGATTGAATTCCAGGATACATTTGCGGCAAATTTGGAAGAAACAGGCCGCTCTGACGTTGTTCAGCATCTAATTGATGCGGGAGATTATTCTCCTATTAAGCAACCTGCTCGTCGCTTACCCTTGGACCAGAGGAAGGAAGTGCAGGAAGCCCTTGGTCATCACCCGTTGTTATGGTGAAGAAGAAAGATCTTTCTACACGTTTTTGTGTAGATTATCGCCGAGTTAACAACGTTACGAAGAAAGACTCATATCCATTAGCAAGAATAGAGGACACTATAGATGCTGTGGCTGGGTCGCGTTGGTTTAGTACCCTGGATCTGCAGAGTGGATACTGTCAAGTGTTGGTGGCCGAGAAGGATCGCGAGAAGACTGCGTTTTCAATTGGTACAGGACTGTGGCAGTTTCGCGTTATGCCTTTTGGCCTGTGTAATGCGCCAGCTACGTTCGAGCGTCTCATGGAAAAAGTCCTTGATGGTTTGCTATGGAAGAGCTGTTTGGTGTATCTGGATAATATCGTGGTACTCGGGAGAACATTTGATGACCAATTGAAGAATTGAAGTCTGGTGTTTGGGAGACTGAGGGAAGCGAAGTTGCTCATGAGTCCCAAGAAATGTACTTTCTTCAAGAAGGAAGTCCTTTATTTAGGACACGTTATTTCTGAGAAGGGTGTTAAAACGGATCCTGCGAAGGTGGCCTTCATTCGTGATTGGCCGGTCCCGCAGAATGTTAAGGAATTGAGAAGTTTCTTCGGTTTATGCTCTTATTATTGCAAATTTGTCAGTAACATCTCTGGGGTGGCGAAACCTCTTTATAAGCTCACCGAGAAAGGAGTTACTTTTCTTTGGTCTTCGGCTTGTCAAGAAGATTTCGAAGGGTTGAAGAAAAGTTTGACGTCTCCTCCTGTTTTGGCGTGTCCGTCGTTAGGAAGGAAGTTTATTTTGGATGCAGATGCTTCTGCAGTCGGGATAGGTAGTGTTCTCTCTCAAATACAAGAAGGAGAAGAGAAAGTCATAACCTATTATATCAAATTGTTATCCAGAGCCGAGAGAAATTATTGTGTAACAAGAAGAGAATTATTGGCCATCGCTAAATCTGTCAAGAATTTTCATTATTATTTATATGGGCGTCAGTTTATTGTTCGAACGGATCATTCGGCGTTGCGTTGGCTTTTCAGTTTGAAAAATATGGAAGGTCAGTTAGCTAGATGGGTGGAACTGTTGCAGCAATATGATATCGAAATTAAACATCGGTCTGGGAAGTTACATTCTAATGCTGATGGACTGTCGAGGAAACCTTGTACTGGTTGCAGGTTTTGCGAGAAGGTGGAGAAAATTGGAGCTCTCACCGAAGACTGTCGTTGCACTAGGATTTCTTTCGACATTAGTCCAGTAGATTGGCAGCAGGCTCAGAAGACAGATTTGGAGTTAGTGCCGATACTTGAAGCTAAATTACGGGACAGCAAATGGTTGAAGGAGGAAATTTCGTGTAGTAGTGCTGCGACTAAATTTTATTTTCAAATTTGGGATTCTTTGATTGTCAAAGACGGTGTGCTGTATCGGAAATGGGAATCCGCAAACCGGAAACAAACCTTATTCCAAATAGTAGTTCCTCAGAATAGGGTAGAAGAAATATTGCGAGCTGCTCATGACTCGACTTCCTCCGGACATTTTGGGGTAAATAGAACTTTGGCTAGGATTAGGAAGTGTTTCTTCTGGTCCGGGTATAAGCAAGATGTGGAAAAGTGTTGTCGCTCATGTGATGTTTGTTCGGCTAGGAAGGATCCTACAGAAGTCGGAAGAGGAAGACTGCAGCTTTACAACGTGGGAATGCCTTTCGAGCGGATTGGAATCGACATTTCGGGTCCACTTCCGAAATCTCATAAAGGGAATAGATTCTTGTTAGTCGTGGTGGACTATTTTACTAAATGGACGAAAGTTTTTCCTTTACCGGATCACAAGTCGAAAACTGTTCACGAAACTTTGATTTAAAATGTGTTTAGCAGGCATGGCTTGCCTTGCAAGATCCATTCTGATCAAGGTCGTTCTTTTGAGGCTGGCTTGTTTAAGCAGGTTCTTCGTGTTTTGGGTATCAAGAAAACCAGAACTTCTCCTTTGTATCCCCAGTCGGATGGTTTAATGGAAAGACTTAACCGTACAATTTTGCAATATTTGGCCATGTTTGTTTCTTCTTGTCAAAAGGATTGGGATGAGTGGATATCGTTATTCCTTTGGGCCTACAGGACTTCTGAGCATGAAGTGACGAGGGAAACTCCTGCTAAGCTGTTGTATGGTAGAGAGTTGCGTATGCCCTTACATCTGTACAGAGGATTCCCACCTTCCTCTAATACTTTGATCACGGACTATGCTTCGGCGTTGCAAATGAATTTGCATGAGGTTCACAATTTGACGAAGAATCGTTTGGAAAAGGCAGCTCGACGCATGAAGATGAGATATGAAGTCGGGCGTGCTACGCTTTCTTTTTCGCCTAGCGATCTCGTTTGGCTTTATTAGCCAGGAAGGGCGATGGGGAAAGCTCCGAAGTTGCAGAGCAATTGGGAAGGTCCATACGTCGTGGAAGAACGTTTGAACGATGTTTACCGGATACTTCGTTCGTCAAGAGGGGAACACAAGGCAGTCCATGTTAATCGTTTGGCTAGGTACAAAGGTCGAGCTGAACCAGTTTGGTTAGGAAAGTTCAAGAAGAACGGGTGAGAAGCGGGACCGCGGATAGGTTATGAGTTTGTAATTTTTCAAGAGTTATGTAGCACTGCGGTTCGGGTCGTGTAGCGACCTTCTACCCTGGCCTTCAACTTGAGGTGGTCGTGTTCTCCTCCCCGTAGCGGGTGTTCCTTGTGAACACTTCGTGGATGATGTGTGAGAGGGTGCGGCCTCAGGGACGAGAGGTTAAGACGGGCGAAGCTGAGGTGAGCACCTTATCCGGTGCTGGGACTCTGGAGAGAAGTGAAGGTTCCGATGGCATAGGTGTGATTTCTTTTTGTTTATGTCGGGGTTCGTGACTTGCGGTTCTGCCTTCTCACTCTGTTTAAGGTTTGGGGGAAAGGGTACTAATTTTCCTTGAATTGTCTGATAGAGGGTTTTCCGTTTTCATTCTGTGGTTTCATTACTGGATCGAGGCTGTTTGATACTTCGCGAAAACTCTGAAGTATCCTATTGCGTTGTTTGCGGGGACTGTTTCGCCCTTTCTGTTTTCAGTTTTTGGATGTATCACGCTTGAAGTTGGAAGTCAGGAAGTCAGAGTTCCTGGAGGTTTGCGGAAAGGTGGACGGAAAATTTCGAAGGAAGCACGGACGCTCTGCCCTCGGTTTTTGACGGGTTTCCTTTGGGCCTGGCGGCGAATGCTGGAGCGTGGTGCGGCTGAGTTAGGCCGCTGTCACACCTTTGTCCCTACTCATACCGTTGTACAACTTCCTTGCCTGGGACAACTTGCGCGTTTGGGACAAACGCTTCATCTTGGCGGGGGAGAGTGTTACGAGTTGAAGTTACCTGTATATCCTTCTACCTGAAGCCATCCGTATTCCTGTTATGGCGGTGTACTTTGAAGTTGGTGCTTGGCGTGTTTCTAAGCAGCAGTGCATTTTGGTACTAACACCTAACGGAGAGTCGCCTCCTGGACGTGTAATCGAGCGGAAGTGCCTATTTGTTCCTCTTCAATAAAGCCCTTTTATAATAACGGAGTATACAAAACAGTACACAAAATAAACGGCGTCAGTCATAGAGCTTCTACTAAAAACGGTCCTGCGGAACCTTGTAACTCGTTTATGATTAGGCTATTAAACGTAATAATTACTGTTAGACCCTAAAATGGTTAGTTTCATTGTCGCTGCTCGAATCTTATAAAAGTTCCTGTCCTGAAGCCTAGAACGATTAGAGTTTATTACTTGCTGATTTGTTGTGAACTGTTTTGGAAAAGTTTTGTCGTAGCTTCGGTAATGCTGGGAGAGGATAACTTTCGATCAAGAAAACCGGCGTCTTCTCATTGTTAAATTATACGGGCGATGACCAATTAGCGCGAGGGTCTCTAAAAATATGCCAATAGGAAACTTCTATTTCATTTCGGCCAATCGAAAAATCGAAAATTTGAAGCTGTCCAAACATGCGCAAAGTATTTGAAGGATTTGCTCCCACGTGTCAAATGAGCTTTCCAGTTAATTTTTTCATTTTCATAGCTGCGTGGTAGCGTATCGAATATTTAATCGAAACGCTATGTTGCCGATTTCAGGAATTGGTTCTTGAGGACCTGGCCACGGAGTGGGGAAGGACTTTGCGCCTTCTGGTAAGAGGGCCGTGTTAGACCCCACGGCACTTATCCCACTACCTTGGCATCGAGCAAACCAAGAGACCTTTCTTTACTGTCGATTATCCTACATTAGTTTTACTATAACATGCGCTTACAGTGTCTATACCTTCTCCAATGACGTGCTAAAATTCCAACAGTTTTAAGAATGGATCCTTCAATATCTTCGTGGGGTGCAGTTGCATCTTCATCTTGCGATGATTTGCAACCCATACTTGGCCATGCTTATGAACAAACAGGCCAATTATTGAAAGCTCGCGGAATTCTCCCAGAGCATTTAACTACCGGGTGCAATATGGAGGGTACAGAAGAGATCGCAAAAGACATCTCTTCCCGCATAATGGATATGTTGGACAAAGTGGAGCTGGTTGAAGTAGAAGACGTCATTCAGCGCGATAAGATTGACAACGAGGGAGTATTCGCCAAAGTATTGCCCGAATCATCGAGCGAAACGTCGCCGGAGAGTGGTGATCACTTTTCTCCGGGGAAAAAGAAGGTTCGGATAGATCCAGTGCTGTGGGAACTCAAGGTGAAGGCACTTACGGCTGCAAACATGCATCCTAAATGGTCTTGGGAAACCATTCGGTCAGTAGTAACGAAATCACTCACCTCGTCCAGCCAGCTTGCCAAGTGGAAAGCGACCGTTGAACAACAGGGAAGTTTGCACGACAAATTTGAAGTCATAAATAATTGGACGAATGACCGATTTGTGGAAGCCCGGGCATTGAAGATTCAAGTTACCACGCGGATATTGCAACAGTGGGCTGCAAGCCGCGCATCAATTTCTGACCGCTGACTTCCGTTTTACGGCCTCGCCGTAAAACCTGGGTGACCAAGATTAAAGTAGCCCACAATATTCGGCACCGGCTGGTTACGAAATTTTTAGCAAGCAGAACCTATTATCCTTGGAGAGAACAATGGAGGCAGCCCAAATTTTCCAGGATCAAGTTCGTGCTGTTATTGGCAACTATGAGCCAGATTTCATAATCACTACGGATCAACCGGAGTGCGAGTATAAAATACATCCGAAGAGGACTCTTTCTCACTAAGGTGAAAAGAAGACAGAAGTCAAGACAACTTCTGCCAAAAGAGTTCTTGTGCTTACAAGAAACCGGGGGACAATTTAGACCGCGAGTTCAAGAAGCAGTCCAACAGCAGGAACGGGATTTGGGCAATGTCGTTGTGACGTGTTTAAAATCAGGGAAACTCCAAATAGATACTTATAAGCAATTTCTAAACACAGTAGTGAAACCGTACGTAAGAGGTAACTTTTTATTCATTCTCGAGTCCTGGGGTGGCTAGATAAATCCTTCCTTATGATGACATTTTTAACGACAAAAATGCAAACGATACAGCAACCTGTACCCTAAAAGTAATTCCGTCGAAGTGTATTCCGTTTGCTCAACCGTGGGATGTATATTTCTTTCGGCGGGTAAAAATTTTATATTGCGATTACAAAACGCACCTTTCTTATTGACCAAAAACACAGAACTAACGAGCCGGGCAGACGAAATGAAAATACACTCCATTTTGCACGACCAACTTTCAGCACCAATATTTGAAAACGTGATAAAGTATGTCTGGTGTTTAATATCGGTGATACGCGCTAGTTCAGTGAAATGGTATACGTGAAATAAACAAATTCGTCTTGCCCGACTGAGTTGCGAGACGAGTATTTCATGATAGAATTTCAATCATCGTACGTAAGAGAACCATAAGGTGAGTGATAGGATACTTCTATTAGAATTAATCCTGCACGCCACCTAGTATGGCTCGTCTCCGTTTTCCTCCAGGAAACAGCGAAGACGAGCCGACATTCGCATGTCAACCACCGAGCTGAAAACAGATCAACTCTCGAACGGTAATCCCCCGACGAGGCACTGCTCAGCTGGTAAATACTCGCTTCGCGAGAATGTTTGCATACTATTTGTAGATACGGACTACCTTCGTGGCAGCCTCCGAAATCTTAATATTTCGGTGAAAAGAAACAATTGGAGTCACGATTACTGCGGTAGCGCGATAATTGGATCACCTATTGTTCCGCGGCCACGAGCGTGACGGCTCACCGTCCCGCGCGTCTGAGAACGCAGGTTCCGCAGAGTCGCTGCACAATCTGAGACTTTGCAGTAGAAGAAATTCCGCGTTGCTGTATTCTCAGTGCTGATTGCCCTTTCAAGTGACAATCGAAGCCCGCAGGGATATCCACTTGTTCGCGAGAAAATTATTGTCGAAACGAAGGTCAAGCACGCAGAGGACTTACGACCCTCAGTGTGACACAAGAAATTTCGACTCTGAACGTCGCACATAAAATTCACGGTGTTGGGTTTGAACTCATCGCCGAATTTATTATAAAATCATACAGTCCACAATTATTGAAGAGTTGGCAGAGAACGATTGCGAGTGCTGCGCGCTCATAGAGAAACTGCAAGGAAATCAATAATAATGTGGCCTAATAACAATTTTCACATCGTTTTTATTTTTTTCCAGATACCTCGGGCCCTCACACACATTCTGGAAAAAGACCGGTGAGTAGGATTAGCCGTTTAGCAGATATGATTTTTTAAAGATGAAAAATTCAAACACGTGTAATTAGGAAAGGGTTGAGATTACGGAAATTTAACCCAGGGCTTTTGGGCTTAGATTATGGCCTAGAATATGTGTGCGAAGTTACCGTATGACTCACTGGCCTACCCTGTATATGATATCGTTTCATATTGGCTTGTTTGTAACATGTATATTCCGCATGTATTCATTGTAATTTTTGTTTATAAAACATTATTTTACTGTTTTCATGTACAATTCCGACCGTGCAACCTCCGCGTGGCGTTCCTTTGGTTATTCTAATGCCAACGGCTCTGGTTTTATTCAAACTGTCATAACTTTGCAGAAAAAAATCGCAGTTACATGAATTTTGTTTTAATTTAAAGAGGAAGCTTTGGGCTTTCGAATGCCGTACCCCGTTTGGTTGAAAAAAATTCATAAAAAACTTTTGCCACAAAAACATGCCCTTATATTTTGTGTGCTACTGCTGCAAATTTAGTCGGAATCAAATTCAAGTAGACCTTTGTAAAGTGGAGGCTTCAAGCTTTAATTTAAAAAACATTCATAATTTTACGATTTTTTGCAGCCACAAGCGGAATTATGTTATCTTTAACCCCTTCCTGTGCCATTTAGCTCGTCGAAGCTCGGGCGAACCGAACCGATACGGTTACGATACGAACCGAAATGTAGATGATCGCGATACCTGTGGTATAATCAATTTTACGCGATACTGCTATTCAGGAAGTAAACTCTTACGCTTTTTGTTTGTCGTTCCGCCAAACAAAATACTTATGAGAATGGACATCGGTTAGGTCGGCTTAGTTCCAGGGAAGGGGAATAGGAATGTAGGTGAAATGAAAGTAATCATTTCCAGGGTGCAGCTGGCGTCCACGGTGTTTCTTGATCCTGGGTACGGTCCGCAGGTCCGGTCGGCGTCCGACAGGTTGGCTGTATCCAGCTCCGGAACAGTAGACTTCGGCTGCAATTAGTTGCAGGAAGAAACTGCGATATCAGGTGGAATCCAGCTGAGGTAAACACGACAGCGCTCCGATGTTGTGTTTACCGAAGGCACGATCCTGCGGATTGCTGTTGGACTTTAAATTCTGGAACGATCGAATCGTCCAGAATCTATTAGTTTGGAGGTCGGCGAGAGGTCCGGGTGCGTGTCGCGGTCTAACGCTTTCCTACGGGAACGTTGCTTCTCCGTATGGGAGATAGGTCCCCAAATCCCTAGCTCCGTATCACCGACCTATGGTTGCACTGAGGCTGCAAAATTCCGATTCCCAAGCTTGTAGGGCTTGGAGGCGGACCAGCGGACTATGGCGAACCTCGAGCTTGCTGGATGGCCGTGTTGGGAACGGAGAGATATCCTCTTCCGTTTCCCCAAATGAGCCACACGTTGCAGCCAACGACAAAGTACTCGTACACAACCGCTATCCACCACGCAAATGGAGAACGGCAACCCGCCGGGCGGACTACTCGCAGGAGGGGGGAAGGGCTGGCACCATGACCCTGACCCTGTCCGAACGGCGGAAAAGGGTGCTGGCTGCACCGGAGGCATTTGCCTCCGATCCGGCACCCACGATAGGGGAGCCCTGGCTGCCAGGGGTAAAAATGTAGAGGGGGAGGTAATGTAATGACACCAGAGTATTAGGAGGAAGTATAGAATAGGAAAGTGGGGAGTTAGAAATTTATTTAGGGACAGCCAGGAGCGTATTCGCAAGGCCCCCCCCCCCCCCCCCGTGATAGCAGACGACGGGAAAGGACTTCTGGTGAGTGCCTAAGGCAGCGCGACCCGTCGTCATACAATTTATTCAGGGACGGGGGATAACAACGCAAACAGGCGAACGCGGTATCGCGGTCCGAGCGAGTGTGCCCAGAAGGGGCCAGGAGCAGAAGGGGTGTATACGAGAGCAGCGACGATAATGCCGTCCGCACCGAAGGCGAGTCGCCCCCGGGGCAGCGAGTCCGGGGCGTCACCCTCCCAGACGGAGAAGCCCGAAAGCCAGTCCCTGGAGGGGTGGCGTGGCGAGGAAAGGTGGAGGGCTATATCAAACAGATGGAGAACGGCAGGAGTTCCTCCTTGAAGTATCGTCGAAAATCCTGGCCAGTGCACCACCGTTGTGCGTTCCGGAGCATTGATGGGTAGCAGACAAGTTGAAATCCAACTCGCAATCCTTGGTGTTCCTGTTAAGGGGAGAGACATTCGGTTGCATCCAAACGAACTGTCGGCTTCCTATGTTCGATGTGCCCCAGTGAGCAGTCGGTAGAGTTCTAATGCTCTCGACGAGAGTTTTCTCCCTCGAGCACGTTGGTTATCACCAGGCGACGTTGACGATCCGTCGTTCTCCGTCGCACGGTGTCTCGGTTCTCTTTCTTGCTCCTCTTCAGTTAGCGACAGGTGAAACTTCGCGATCCGCGAGTTTGTCAACACGTTCGAGACCGTTTGTATACTTCCCAGACCAGGTCAAGGCGAACAATCCGTGTTGTGATCCAACGCGGATTGTCGCACTAATTCAAATCCACGTGTTGACGTTTACTCTCGCTCCCGATTTTGTCTAACTCCAAATTTAAGCGAACACGAACGGGAAAATCTTAAAGCGAATTTTAAACACTTTTACTTCTATAAATATTATATATTTATTATATTTATTATATTATAAAATTTATTATATTTTGTATATAATATTGTAATGTATGTATAATAGTTTGGTCCTCTAAGAAATGTAATAATACTGCGCCAAAAAGTAAATAGCATATTATTTAAAAAACTTTAATCATAAAACTGAATGAATATCTAAAAAGGAAATACGTACAATTCTAGAAATCCTCCGGGGTATGATATTTCTCAAAACATTTTGGCAGATGTAAAGCCACTTTACATTGCGCATTCCCACTTCGTTGCGCTTCGAATTTTATGTTTATAGCAGACCTTGCACATCCTTGTGTGATGGTTATTCCGAGGTGTCGGATCTATGTTTTTGGGGAAATGAGCCCAATATTGAGCTTGGAGTCGAAGGGGTGTTTCAACTGATGATTTCCCACACACTTTGTAGTCCGGTAATTTAACAATTTGTAAAATTGCCTCCGCTACATTAACGCGGTAGTCAACAGAAGTCTCCCATTATCCACTGTAAATTGTTCTCTGCATAATAAAGGTATTAAACAGAGGCATATCTTATACGTAAAAGAAAAGCTTTCGGTATCCTTTTATGACTTTTCTCATTATTGGGAAACAGGCTAACACCTAATCTTGATGATCAACTGCACCCATACCTCTGTCATATTCTAAAATACATCTCGGCTCCATTACTTTCTGTAATTGTGTGTTTAATTCCTCGACCATCTCTATAGTTCCGTGTTTTGTAGAGAGCATATGAACGTCGCGCTTGTCCTTCCATCGCAGAGCTATCAAATTATTGCAAGATCTCCACACAAATTCTGCTTTCTTCAAAATATACCTTTGCATGTCTTGTGGCATATTTTTCCCATTCTTGCGTACAGTTTCGATAAGGTTTGTCTTTCGCTGGTGTAATTTTAGAAAGAGGTTGGGTGAAGAGTACCGGTTATCCAGCAATAAAGTGTATCCTGTGTTAGTTATAGACTTTGACAAGTCTAGCACAACGTTCTCTGACGCACTATCGTTTCGATCAATTCTGTCCTGCCCGGTATATATCTTAAATCCACGACAGCAACCGGTACTTGCCTCGCACAATTTATAAATTTTTATTCCAAACAGAGCTCTTTTTGACGGATTGAACTGTTTGTACGCTAAACGCCCTTTATATTTCATCAAGGAGTTATCAATACTAACATTTTCACTGGGTGTGTAAATTTCTTTAAATTTTTGATTCCAAAAATTAACTACAGGTCTTATCTTGCGAAGTCGGTCTTGACTATCATCAGTTTCATTATCGGAGAAATGTAAAAATCTTGAAATCTGCCGAAATCTCTTAAAAGGCATCGTTCGCCTAAATATTGGCTTTCCTGATACACCTTTTCTAGTGCAATAAAGTTGAATATTTGATTTCTTTATTTGAGCCATCAAAATACATAGTGTAGACTACGTTTAGAAAAACCCGCGCTAAAGAAGCGAGTAATTGGGAAACACCGTAATCCGCCTAATTCCCGATTTGTTTGGCAACGGTGTCGAAAGGCATTCCGACTACAAGAGGTCGCCCACCGAGGCAGTCCGCATCGGCACGATTAGCTAGAAGGACCTAATAAATAGTAGCGAATATTAGCCTTTCTTCGTTCTTCATTTGATTTCGCCCGATCACATCCGGACCACCCTTAGTTCGCTCCCTACATTAGTGCATAATAGGCCTTCATTTCGTCTGAAGTAACAGAATACCAAGTGTCGTCCACATGCTGTTTCTTACGTTCGTCGTGTAGGGTCTGATTTGCAAAGCGATTTGTTTCCGTCATCAGGATTTCCCAAAACTTGTTATCAAATGTAATAAAGAATAGGTCAAATTTTCTTGGGTTGGCGCTTAAATTCTTTAAGACAGACGCTTTTATTCCACGATGTTCAAAATACTTCCAAATTATTGGTGTAATTGTTACATCTTGCCAAATCCATGATTGTCGTGTCTCACTTTCCTCTTCACTACTCTCATCTATAACCATACTCCTTACACGCTTTCTGACTGGCATAATCACGTCACTATCAGAGGATTCGTTATCAGTGTCTTCATTTAATACTCAAGGATATCCCGACCATCGGCGGCCCAGGAATCGCGGGACTTTTACCAGGAGAGCGAGAAATGGAGAAGGCCGGATTCCCACCCGAAAAATGGTTAATACCAGATCTCCAGCGGGAGAAAGTAGTATCGAATCCCAAGGCAAGGAACTGCCGAAATTGGGAGCAACCCCCCCCCCCCCCCCGGAGGTCGCTCGTCGAGAACGAATTCCCGGTTGGAAGCCTTGGCGAGAGGACCTATCGATTCCAGGGTGACCGGTACTCGAGGACACGGGGGACTCTCCTCTGCGATCACGCTGGACCAGAACAACAATAAGGAGAAAAGGAACTGGGAAGCACAGGCCGAACACAATCACATGCCTATCCTGAAGGTTGAGGGACAGCGTGGGATTCAAACAGGGCTCGAGCACGCGGCATTAGTGTTCCTGTAGGTTCTTGAGAATACCGATGTGGTGGGGCAAATGACCCTAATTAGTATGCGCGACAATTACCGAAGATCTCGATGATTCAGGTACAGGGGTGAGAGGAGACCCGTCTTATGCGGCGAAAACCCGACAACTGATGCCTGCGACCAAATTATGTATACACGGACTTCTTGCTTCTAAATTTCCCACGGCGCGTTTACAGAAATTATATCATGTTTGGTATCATTTTAATCGGCAAAAGCTCAGCAGTATGACAGTGTAATTTTCATGAACGAAAAATTACAAATAAAAAACTTTGCAACTTGGATTAGCATTAGTCACACCGATATTGACCCTCGATGAGCGCCGGCTACCTGATCCCATGTCCCTCCTCGTGCTTATGTAGAAGAAGACAGTGGTGGAATGAAAGAGAAGGAATACTTACAATGTATGGGATCAGGTAGCCGGCACTCATCGAGGGTCAACATTGGTGTGACTAATACTAATCCAAGTTGCAAAGTTTTTTATTTGTAATTTTTTGTTCATGAAAATTATACTGTCATACTGCTGAGCTTCGGCCGATTACAATGATACCAAACATGATATAATTTCTGTAAAGACGCCGTGGGAAATTTAGAAGCAAGAAGTCCGTGTATACATAATTTGGTCGCAGGCATCGGTTGTCGGGTGTTCGCCGCACAAGGCGGGTCCCATCTCTCCCCTCTACCCTCGTTACGTCACAGATCTGGCGCAGAGGCCCACAATGTACTATATATTTTTCGTCGGTAATCGTTTTTAAGAAACCCCCATCTAAGAACTACTCGCGGAACTAAAAACGGCGGATGGTAACTCTTCGAAAGAAGCACGTGGTCGAAAATAACCACAAAAATGTCATTTCGGAAATTCCATATTTCACTGTTATTTGAGAACGGATTGAGGCGGGACTGGGCTCATTCGAAAGAGGAGACTCTAACGCATGGAGATACAAAGCGTTTTTCTAGAAATTCGGTCTCTAGGAAAAATATCGAACTAGTTCTAACCCTTCAACTTGGCCGACTTTCTAGCCTCAGATTTTTGAACCTAGACCGAATTTCTAGAAAAGCGCTGTGTATCTCCGTGCGTTAGAGTCTCCTCTTTAGAATGAGTCCAGTCCCACCTCAATCCGTCCTCAAATAAAAATTTGACACTCTATTTTCGAAACCCCATTTCGGCCTGTTTTTGTGTGGGATTGTTGCTCGCTGTTTTACCCGGATTTCCCCGTTAATAAATAACATTCTTACCCGTGTAATAGTTCAGTCTGCCTGCCCTTCACACTTCCGAGTAAACAAAGGGAAGCCCAGCGAAATAAGAAAGAGGAGCCGAACGGACTGAGCGCCGAATTCTGATGCCGGATCAACGAACAACTACAACTACCATGGTGAGGTGCACAAATTAGCCCTTTTTCTTTTCGAAAAATGAAATTGATTGCCGGATATTGTTTTTTTTTATAACGACTGGACTGGCCGCGCTTACCGTTAGATTGCAAATCTCTGCTCCCTCTCATCGGGCAAAAGATCCAGCGATTTTCGACAGTCGAATATATCGTGTCTGTAATTCCACTCTTGTGCCGATGTCGAAATAAATTGTACCGACTCTCGGTTAAAAGAGAATTGATTACGTATGTGATTTTCCTTTCATATTTCGATCCCGAACCCGTCGTCTCGATACCTCCCTCGCGTAGATCGCGGGATCCTGAGACCCTTTCGGCCCTTCTCTCGGCTTGGCGGGAGAAAAATTTAGATTGGTATCTCGTCACGGAAAGTTGTCGGTTATCGCAATTCCGCGGAATATATGGAAGTGGGAGCAATCTCGTGGCACGTAAATCCCCGGCGCCCATTATGGGTTATACCGCGTATTCTAATTGTTATTAGCGGACCCTGAGTCGGTGACCAACTCATTTTGTACGTGTGAAATTCTGCTAGCCGGAGGATTTTGGGATTTCGGATCGAATTTCAGCTGACAGGCCATTCAGTCACCATTTTCGTAATCCGATTTCGTCACGAGTTTTTTTGTAGAATGTGTGGGAGGGCCCCTCGCATTATCCAGACGAAAGATATGATTTTTGGAAAGTTGAAATTTCAAGCGCTCGTAACTGCGAAAGGGTTGAGATTTCCCCATTTTCCCCATTCCCGATTTTGGTCACGGACTTTTCGGCTTAGATTAGCTTCTAAAATACGTGGTTAAAGCGACGGAAAGAGTCACTGACCCACTGTATAAAAACGACATAAAAGAGAACTTAATAAGCACGGCAATACTTAAAAATAAGTAAAAGAGAGACTATAATACCCACAAACGATGTTCCTAATACCTCAGACGCGTAAGACGAGACAGTGCGATACCCGCATAAGACACTCAACGTATAAAACCGTGAAAGCACTACGCGCATAAAACATTCCTAATACTTCAAATGCGTGAAACACGAGGCGATACGCGCATCAGACTGTCAACGCGTAAGACACAGAAAGTGATACCCGCATAGAAGTGCTGAGCTTGCACACAATAACATTGGTTATGATATGGAACCAATTCGATAACGCGATAGAAATTATCCTACGTTTTAATGTACAGCTAGAATCTAAGATTAGCATTGTAGTTGGTCAGACTAGAGTACAAAAGCTGCGAAATAACACTGTCCAACAGCCAAAAAATTCCTCACCATCCATTGGGTGATTCTCATAGATTTTGCCCTCCTAAAAACGAATCCGACGCCCGTTTTTGTCCATCACCCTCAGTTTTTGAGATATTCGATTTTGAACATTTTGACCTGTTTTTAACTTTGAGCTGTATTTGCAACAAAACTATTAACTTTAAACAATTCTTATTTAAGACAGCAGATTCTGTGGACCTTTACAATTAAAATGATGTGTATTACTTATGCAATATCTCGTTGCAAATTTGTTTAAATAACGATTGAAGCCGCCGGGACCCGGTTTTTTGGCCAATTTTTCGGCTTTCTTTTCGAATTTGAAGATGGTAACCTGAAGGTCCAGGGTAAAATCCAACCATCCTACGTGATAGAGCGGACATTTTTCTATGAAAAACGATGTTCATAATGTGACGAATGTCACCTGAATTTACACAACAAGACGAAATGTTAGTGCGAATCAGCGCCGTGCGCAGTAGTTCTCCGGTCTGTAGCGCGCAACGGGGACCATTCGGGAACGACAGTGGGTCCCGGTGCGCGCGAGAACCACTGCGCACAGCGCTGATGGACAGTGAAATCAAACTGAACCAGTTATTCGTGTTCGCACGCAAGATCTAGACAAAACTCCCCTGACAGAATCTAATAGAAGGATTAGCATATGCAAGGATTTCAGACCTCCCCGCTACTCTAGGGTAATAGCGGGGAGGTCTGCGTAGCGACTGGTCTCCATTGAACGTATCACCCACGATCCACAGGATTTCAGACCGGCCCTCCATTTGGCCAGCGCCAGAATAAAACGCGAAATCACAATAGCTATAATTAAAGTGCAAAATAGTTAATAGTTAAAAGCAGTTATTATGCGTTTTCTGTTATTACTGTCATTACTTTGTCATTACTACTTTCTTCTTTAATAAAACAAGAGAATTGATATTAGCAAAACAAATCATCGACCATAGGGTTGTTACACTATTGTAAAGTCTCCGAGGCGTAGCAGTCAATGCATGCAAAGTCACAGACAGCCTGTGACTCGAACAGAACTTACACATACGATTTTATGTCTCTGACGCGGTTCTTATTCTTGCATAAAATGTATATCTTCATAGGATCTACAACCTTTGCTTGAAACTGTTTTTGAAATTTTAAATATTTACTGTTATAAACTGGCAAAACGAAATTTTTGTGATCTTTCGGCGTTAAAAACATTTTCCGTAGCTTGTGACGTTGCAAATTTCGTAACGTCACAATAAAAAGTGTTTAATATCCATTCGATCACGTAGGGAATTTCCGCGGATTAAAACGGGTAACATAGCGTGCACGAAAGAAATTCGTAGCCGCAATAGAAAATCCGTCAAATTAATCGCGCGTTGTTAAATTCCAGTTAGATCGTCGGTAATTTAGTCGGCTAGATCGCGAGAACAGAGGTTCAAACCTTTGTAGCCGCGATAGGGAAAAAACCGAAGGCAAACTCGCGGAAAAAAGAGCTAAACACGAGGCACAAACTCGCGCGCGCTCGGTGACTTCCGAACGTTCGCGAGGGGTCAACGTTTGGCCTCGGGCGATGAACGCGGTAACCCCGGATAGAAGATTCGGGAACTTTAAGATAAAGGATTCGCGAGCAAAGTCATTGTCCGAGGGGAAGAGGAGTGGGGATATTTCCCCCGAAATTCCGCGGTTTCGAAGGTGCAAGGGCTCCGAGAACCAACCACTTGATTTCTGGCTCTTGAAGTAGCAAGACGTCTAGAAGCAAATAGAAGAAGACTGAGACGATTCATTTTCGAGGACCTGCAGGAAAGAAGACCGATCGTTCCACCGTTGTCGTGCAGAAGAGTGCAATAAGCCGACTTCGCAACGCAGAAGAAATACGCAGCCTTCCGCGTAGGCATAAGCCTCACTTCTTGGCAGGAGCCGAAAATCACGGACCATCGAGCAAGTCTCAACTATAAACGCTCGACCCGTGCGCGAGCTGAAGCTTCTACCCGCAAGAAACGACCAGCCGAAAATCGCGGGCCACCGAACGCATTGCTGGTTTAGCAGTTCGACCCGTGCGCGAGCAGGAGGAATCCACGGCGTTTCTAACAGGAGAAGTTACCCTGCAAAGGCTACACCTTTGCAGTCCAGGCCAGAAGCGACGGAGATACTTAAGGGACAGATCGGATCAGACCACAGCCTCGGGAGGAGATACCGAGAGTGCGTACAAGGGTACTCCACCAACGAAAATACAGTCCACAATTGCAGTATTCAGGTACGAATTTCGATCTGTTAGAAAACAGCTGATTCCGTGGTCGGAGTAACGACCTGAGGCTGTTGTGAGCTCGAAATTCGTCGCCGAGCATTGTTGTCACGAGCGGATTAACGTTTGTTGACATCGCGGCGAACTGGCTTAGATTCGGAAATCGAAATTATAATTTCGACCGAATCTAAGAAACTACTGCAGCCACTACCGAACGCACCGCACAGCTCGAAGCAGGAGAGAATCCTCTTGGAGCTGCATAAATTCGGTGCATAAGGAGTCAGCAATTCAACCACAAAAGAAGAAAGAAGATAACGTGAATATTACCAGTGCGGATACGTGATAGACGAGTGCGAGCGAGAGTGTTTACGTCCCGTCGTCGAGCGAACTCGGCGCGCGACAAACTCTACTTATAAAAACCGCTCCACTTTTTGTTCCAGATACCGAGACCGCCGATAATCCGCGGCGAGCCGTATTTCTTTGGAGCAGCCGCCGCTACTATTTACATCTTTCTATCTTTTCTGTCTTTCCTGTATACAAGGTGTTGGATTTATTTGAATCATCGAATAATTAATTTGATTTTCGGGGAATTCCCTGTTAAGAGTTTTATTAACCTACCAATCCGCCTATCCTATTCTACCGGCCGTTTCCCGCAGAGGCTCGAGTCCTGCGGAGATTAACGTTTATAAAACAAAAAGAAAATATCGAATAAGTAGCACCATTCTCGGGGCCTTCCGGAAGGATATTACCGGTATTAAGTAGCGACAATTATTTCAGTTGAGATCCGTCGAACGAGGAACTGAGGCAACACCGGAGGAAAGTGACAGGAGGGGCGCCCAGGGTGCGAGGCCGGGGGAGGGATCCCAGGAAGATCCCTGTCTAGAGCAGGCCATACCGCCACTGACCGAGGATCAGTGGGCCCACTGGACCACAGGGGCCCTCACTTCGATATGTGAAAGCCGGGGTGCCACACCGGTGCCCTGCGCGCTCTTGTTGGCGAGTCATCCCCAGTTGGGTGACCCACGCAGGACGCGGCGATCCCGGGGGCGATCGAGGCGCGGACGCCTGAGGGCCGATGTCTCTCCGATCACATCGACCTACCGCAGTTAGGAGTTTCCCGGGCGACGAACATCAGCAGCCCCAATACCGAAAAGGTCCAGCTAATGACTTCTAACGAGGACCACGAGGACTCCCGGTGACATCACGATCAACGACGCCGAAAATCGCTAATAGACATGCGCCAGCCGAGAGTAAGGCGCAATTACCGCACGGCGGTTAATCGATCTTCGATCTTCGAAGCAAGTAGTTGCGTTTTGAGAGTAGTGAGTAACATGTAATAAAAGGTAATAATGGCGGAACAAAGGAAGATGAGTGAGCCATGCAGGTATGCCGAGTCGGCGGTAAGCAATCTTACTTAGCCCTTTTCTGAATTCTTGTGTATTTCGCAATTTATTTGCGCGATAGAATCACGATTAATTTGGTATATTTGTCGAACTTACCGACTTCACCGGTTATTACGTTGTAGATTTTCCGACTCGGTTCCTTTTGTTTGAAGATGGAATTGTATCGCAACTGCGTCGGGTGCGTTACCTTAGGCTTTACCGCGAGTTAAAATCGAACAACCCGTTTGTACTTCCGCCGTAAGGCGATGACGAAAACTAAAATGTACCGACTCTGGAATTAATTGAGGAAATTTGTGTTTCATTTTTATGTGATATTCCTGATTTGTGCCGTAATTAGACCGTCGCTCGAAAGAACCGAACCCATTTCCGTGAAAGTGCGGCCCTGAGAAACTTTACGTGATTACGATTTTGGAGACGTGAGAGGTTCTTGAATTTTGTTTTCGGAGTACAGGAGCAGGAGTAATTTTGGATTGAATATCGAACGAGCTTCGGCTCGCGGCACTCCGATGCCTGGCGCTCAACCGTGGTTTCGGATAGTTTTCGGTGTTCGGTAGAATCTCTCGATGAAAATTTCTTTGTTCGCGAGGGTTTTCCGACTAGCCAGGACCTTTATCGAAAAATAGGAAAATTCTCATGGCAAGCTAAGAAACAACCTACTAGTACACAGAATGTCGAAATTTGTCAGTATCTGTAAAGGGGGAGAAAATGAGAGGTATTTGACTTTCGGAAGTGCAGCCAAAAAAAGTATTCTAGCTAACTAGAGGCCTTTACAATTAGTAATTTTGTCCATTACCAAATTGTGTGTATTATATGTAACATACAATCCAAATACAGCTTCATGAATTCCAGGCTTCAGGCCACAATTTGAAAAAATCATGATTTTGCGATTATATTTAACAGCGTGTATATCTAGGAAGAAAATGTTATATTTAATTTTATTAAGTGACTACTTACGGTAACACCTTCAAAACTTGTGTTGCGCAGGGCTTCGAGGAAGAGATCTTCCCATAAGACATCCCGATACTTGAAATCCGATATTGTATGATTTCGGCGAAAATGTCGTACTCTTCGTGCAACGTGGTGTATTGCGAGCGCAACTGCCCATATTCCATCATATGTATAACCGTGGAATCGAGAATATTCACTGCCCCGTCTAGAGTCATATTCGATTCGATATTGGTCCGGAGTCTGCAAAACGTAAAGTACACTTTAGTGTCATCGCACTATTACAGTTACTAAATCAAGGTAATTTGTTCATTGAACGTGGTGGATTTCACAATCAGAAGAAAGCAGTGATAAGGGGTTAAAGAAACGGCTACTCGATATATTACGCTTATTTAATGTTTAAACATATAGCCAAATTTTCTGAAAAATAAATGGTTAATCAGTAAGCTCAACGACTAGGATAGAACTTTAACGAGTACCTGAAAACCAAAGGCAAACTCACAAAAACGGCCGGGCTACCCGTGAATAAAATTGTTCCATTCTCACGTTTTTAGACAATTTTCCATTTAGTAGCTGGACAATATTCTAGAATGACACCACATAGAGTCACATCTTGCGCTCCTGGAACCCGTTTTTGGACACTAGCTCTGTATGAAGTCCCCCCCCCCCCCCCCCGGCCCCATTTCGCCCTTTAACCTCCCTTAAAGTTGGCAACCGGGTCCGGATCGGTTTCGCCTGCCGAACTGAAATCACTTTTCCGCCTTCACAGGGAAAACCCATAGACGCCACCCTCACTCTCGTGGTAGATTGTTGCCTAGAGCTTTGTCCACAATTATTACCAATTTACTTAAGTAAAATAGCGACCAGAGGGTCCAAAATTGCTGGTAGCGTCCACATTTCAACAAGTTTAGCCGAATCGCCCCCGTTTACAAGAAAAATATCTTATGCTAAAGGAAACAGTAAATAAAAATCGTGCAATGAGGTGCGATGTTACGCGTCCAGCGGCATTCAATAGTGGAAAGTATACCAAATAAGGGGGAAAAAAAGTTGTCCGTATTTGCCCCAATCCGAGATATTTAAAGAACAGTCGAATTATTGATTAAATGGTGAACCAGTCATAGACATATTAAGGCATATTTCGTCATTGCATTTTGCTATATTTAGTTTATCTGAAAACTTTAGTGCAGCATATTATATTTTATTAACTTTTACGCTGTATATTTAAGGTAAGCATGCTTAAACGTAATAGTGAGACCATTTAATCAAATGATTCAACAATTCTTTAAATATCTCGGATTGGGGCAAATACGGGCAACTCTTTTTTCGCCACTGTGCGCCGATTCAGTCACAGCGCTGTTCGGTAGCAGGCCCTCGAGATTAGCCGGGCCTTACTGACCTACTCCAATACAGGCCCGAGGAAACTACGGTTCGACGACACTGTGACAAAATCTTTAATGATTTTTCACGCCGAAATTTATTATTGAATTTATGGTCGGATGTTTATTAGGGTACATGAAAGAATGGCTCTGATTTTTTTCAGGTTCGTACAATACCCTTCTTCGTATTGAAACTGCATGCTCAACCAAGAAAAATGAATAATAATGTGACTTAATAATAATTTTCATATCGTTTCTAGTTTCTTGCAGATAGCTCCGGTCGTTCTACAAGTTCTGGAAAAAACTCCGCGTCTCGCATTATCCGATCGCGAGACATGAATTTTTAAATGTTAAATTTGTAGACGCTGATATCCGTGGAACGGTTGACATTTCGGCATTTTGGTACAGGACTTGTGGGCTTAGATTGGCGTCGAGAATACGTGCCTAAATTTCTCCCACGAACCACTGAATCACCCTGTATGTATATGTATTTTGCGCGAGACGCTACTGCGTCTCTTGATTAAAACACTTGGCTTCGAGCAGTGCAGACAAAGGTAAGCTGAGGAAAGGCAAGGAGCGAACGACTGGGACAATCGAGGAGAGGAGGCTGGGCCAGTCTGCCGTGGGTAAGGGGATCGCGCAGGATTGCGCGGTGAGCTCGGCTTGCGAGCATTCGGGAGTGCTGCTGATCTCCCGAATACCATTAGGGACCTGTGGGCCCACATGAGTACCCTGTCCTACCGCAAAAAGTCTCGGTTGCGTGCTCCGTCATGTAGAGACGCACGTGAAGCGAGTTGTGACGAATCAGGTTTGAAAAAAGGATCTTATTTGGCCGAAGAATTCCAACATGAAATCCATATCTCAGCAACGGCTAAACGGATTGTCTTACTGTTTGTGTCAATCACTACAGAAAAAATGAAGAACGCGAATGGAATAGTCATTCTTTCAATATATCGTACCAGTTAAAAGAATATTATGGGTTACCATCCCAATAGCCTCGAAAACGAGATCGCTCGCGTAAATGATACTTGTGTAAATTTATGACAGGTGCTAATTGAATTTTTAAACGTGATGTGACATAAAAATAGAATCGCTATATTCTACGATATACAGGGTGATTCAGTGATTCGTGGAACAAATTTAAGGGCGTATTCTATACGCCAATCTAAGCCCAAAAGTCCTGTATCAAAATGCGACTTAATAATAATTTTTGAATGGTTTCTATTTTTTTCCACATAGCTCCGGCCCTCCCACACATTCTAGGAAAAGACCCGTAACAATACCATTATCCCGTCGGAAGATATGATTTTCTAAAACTTGAAATTTCAACCCCCTGTATCTCGGGAAGGGTTGAAATTTCAACTTATTGTTCCCGGACTTTTAGGCTTCTATTGACCCCCAGAATACGTGATTTAATTTATTGCACCCATCACTGACTCACCCTGTATAGCACAGTGGTACTGTGCATTATTATCAGTACAAGACGAAACATTATACCAGTGCTATATCTTGGTTTTATGGCGTAAAAAAGTAGTGAAATTAATGTCTGCCATGTATGTGCGCCAAGGAAATTTTGAATCATATAATATTTTCTATTACTGAAATTACGGAAACAAATATAAATAAAAAAATAAAGTACGTTTGATAGGGACCTCAACAGAATCTCCAGCACCGGCATACGCCGGCACGCACGACGGACGCGGGGGGCGCCCCCCCCCCCCCCCCCAGGCGGCGGCGGCTTTTCGAAGGGCCAAGCACCGAGTCGAAATAATATATTACTAACCCCGTTACCTTTAATTTGAGCCACACATTGATCACCCGGCCGACATCCCGATGGAAACAAGGAAACTATCAGCGGACGGAACGAGGGAGCAGAGCAGCTGCCGGAGAGGGAACAGGACATGACACCGAGGATCGATGCCGCTAATCGATGAAAAATCATACTCGACCCACCACCTGTCGGCCGCCGTGGGACTCACCTAGCGTATCCCCTGTTCTAGGCGGCGTGATAACCATCGCCACTTGACTTCCGGCGTGCATGGCAGACAGTCACTTGCGTTTCGGTAGTTCTTTTTGGTAATCGTGCGTGTAATTTGAGAGCGTTTTGAGTTGGTTTGAGGATTCGGAGGAATTTCGGCTGCGTTCGCGCTAAAGTTTCGATGTTTTCGGCCGCGTTCAGTCGCTGTGTGAGGAGTTTGGAGACAGAGCGGACGTGGTTAGCTGGTTGGCGGCGGCGGTAGGTCGTTGGTGTGCGGTTTGCCTGTAACTCAATGTAAGTTTAAAGCAATCCACGGTATTCGGCAACGAAGAGTCACCAGATTTGTCAGCAGAAGAGACACATTGTTTCTGGACGAGACTTTGAAGGCAGCGCAAGTATTTCAGGATCGAGTTTGCACCATTATTGGGAATTATGAGACGGACTTGGTGATCAACACTGATCAATCGGGGCGTGAATATAAAATACACCTCAAAAGAACTCCTTCTCACCAGGGTGAGAAGAAACCCGAGCTGTCTACAGGCAGCCTCAATCAAATGACGCACTCATATACAGCACAATACGCAATCACGTTGTCGGGTCAACTTTTGCCGAAAGTGTTCGTATGTTTACAAGAAGCTGGTGGATCATTTAGGGCACAAGTCGAAGAAGCAGTACGTCAGCAAGAGCAAGCTTTGGGCAACATACTGATGACTTCCACAAGATCGGGGAAAAAGCAGTCGGACACGTACCAGCAATTTTTAACGGACATTATGTACGGTCAAATCAGTTTTTGTTAATCCTCGATTCTTGGGGCGGCCAGACGAATCCAGCGCTGTACGATGCCATTTTTATGACGAAAATGCCAACAACACAGCGGCCTGCACGCTAAAGGTAATACCACCGAAACATACACCGTTCTCGCAACCGTGCGATGTATATTTCTTCCGGCAAGTGAATAATTTCATATCTCAATTCCAGAACGCTCTTATTTTATTAATAACTAAAGCGAAAATAGAGAAATAAGCAGCCGGGAAGAGATAATTAAATTACATTCCATCATCCCCGAACAATTATCAGCGCCAGTTTTTGACAAAATGATTCAATATGCTTGGTATACATCGAAATTGTCCTTGGAGCAAAAACAAATCTTTTGTATTGTGAACCAAGTGTGTTTTCTCTGCGATATTCGGAAAATGAAGCGTATTTGCGGGAACGTATCATTTATAAAATTTGCGTGCTGCAGAAGTGCCCTATGTTTCGTTTGTTTTTACGATAATCTTCATATGAAGCATTGTATACGCTCGTATGACAGACAAACCGAAGAAGAAAATTAATATTATATTATTTCTAATGAATGTTAACTTGTATCTATTTCACTTTGCGTATTTTTGTATGTATATTATATCGTTAGATATTTGCTGACGAGTACATATTTTATATTTTCTGCGTATTTATATTGTAAATGTATCTCCCATTTGTAAGGTTTTATGTTATATAGTTGCCATGTAGATAGTATAATTAAAAACAGTAAAATTAACATTGAAATAAAAGAAAAAAATCCAACCCGATAGAGAATCGAACCCTAATCCTTTCTCGTGATAATCCTTCGCCGTAATCGCTCTGTCATCACTCCAGTTGTACACAAGACTTATTCCTTCTCTACTTATGCGTGTATCAGGTTGCAAAATTCGATTTTTTATGAAAATGGCTGGCGGCATGCGACTAATATCGTATGTATGTATGTATGCTTAATTGATTCCCCTTAGGGTTACAATCTATCTCCTTCTTTGTCCGCTATCTTATACTACTCTTAACCTACGTCGCCTTCCTCTCGCCTCACTTCCGCCGTCGCTACTTCGCCACCGCTTTCCTCGCTTTCGCTTCCCTACTCTCTCACGTCCTCCTCGCTCCCTAACCTCGCTCTACTCCTTCTCTTTCTCACACCATTCCTCCATACCGTCAACCCTCTCAGACTCCGTCCATCCACGCCGGACTTTCGCTTCCGTTGCACCCCATCCACTCCCAATTTCTCCTCATTCATTCATCAGCCCCCCCCCCCCCTCCTGTTCTGTGCTGCTCTAACCTCCTGCGCCACCCTTCCCCCTCTCCCCCCTACCTTAGCACCAACCCAACCATCTCCTGCCACCCTCTCTCCACTCCCCAACCCGTGCACCCTTCCCATACATGCTCCCATGTCTCCTCGCACGCCTGGCAAACCCTGCACAACCTCCGGTCCTCCTCCATCCAATATAGCCCACCCCTCACCTCATTCCCCAGTCTCGCCCTTGCCACTCACCGCCACCTCCCCTCCCCCCACCCGTTTTTCAGGTACTTTGGTACTCCCCTGCTCTTAATCATTTTATACCACGGGTTGAACCTCGAGTCCCGTATCCTCTCCCATCTTTCCTCACCCTGCAGCCGCCTCTCCCACTCCACCAATTCTTCCCCCTTTATCAGCCTCCCTTCACTTCTCATGCGTTCCACCTTATCCACTTTCCACCTTTTTTCTTCGTAAAAACCCCTTCTCTCCTCCTCCCACCCAACCAAACTTTTCCCCCTCCTCGCCCTACCCTTGATTTCCTCCCAACATTTCCATGCCAGCTCTCCACCTTTTCCCTCCTCCAGCCTTCACTCATACCCCCACGCCCTCAGCCCCGCAACCCCTTTCATTTTCCCTCTCTCCAACTCTTCCCTCATCATGTACCCTGGGGTGTACCTTTTTACCACCAACACCCATTTCAGGTACCTCTCCTGCAGCCGCTCCACTGCTTCTCTCTCCTGCCACCCCCAAATCTCCACCACATAGCTGACTACCGACCACACCAATTTGTCGCACAGCCACACTCTCCTTTCCCAATCGTTCCCGAACCTTTTCTTCCCTATCCCCCAAACCTGTCCCATAATCGCTGCCCCTTTCTTCACCCTCTCCCTCACTTGCCGTCTCTGCCTCCCGTCCCTTGCCACCTCATACCCCAGGTACTTATATGTCTTCACTTCCTCAATCCTTTTTCCCTTCCGCCTCCAGTCGACCTTCCTCCAATTACCCCCGCCCTTTCTACACCTCATTACCTTCGTTTTTTCGGGGTTCACTTCCAGCCCTTTTCTGTCCAGGTATCTCCCCAGCGTCGCCATCATTCCCCTCATGCCGTCCTCGTCCTCCGCCACCAGCGCCGAGTCATCCGCATATGCTAGGGCATAGACCCTTCCCTCTCCCAGCTTCTCGCCTGCCCATTCCCCCTTCCTGAGCTCGTCCTCCAAATCCGCTATCAGCAGCGTGAAGAGCGTGGGGCTCAGAGGGCAGCCCTGTCTCACTCCCCTGCCCGTCCAGAATCTCTCCCACTCTAACTCGGCCTATCGTTTCCTCCAACACCTCCTCACATCTCCTCACCAGCCCCTCTCGGACCCCCCGCTCTCTCATCGCCTTAGCCAGCACCCCCCTGTTCACCGAGTCAAATGCAGCTTTCAGGTCGACAAACAACACCACCATTCTACCTCTTCCTCTCCCCACCTGCCTATTGATCAGATAATTCAAGACGTAAATGTTATCCATCGTTCCCACTCCTTTCCTGAAGCCCGTTTGACCCGGTGGCAGGATCCCCTTCGCTTCAAGATCCTCCCTGAGTCTTTCTGCCAGTACTCCCGCGTAAACCTTATACGCTGACTGAGTCAGCGTGATCCCCTTATAATCCCTTACCTCCCGGCCCTCCCCCTTCTTAACTATTGGGACCACGATTCCCTCCTTCCAATCCTCCGGCCACCCCTCTCCCCTCCACACTCTGTTGCAGATACCCCTCAGCTCCTCCTGCACCTTCCCCCTCCATACTTCCACACTTCATTCGGAATCCCTTCGCTTCCCATCGCCTTCCTATCTTTCGCCCTCCCTATGACCGCAGTCAGCTTCTCTCAACTGATCTCCTCCTCTATCTGATCCCCTTCCTTCTGCGTCCTCACTCCCCCTTTCACCCTCCACTCCACCCCTCCTAGCAGCCCTCTGAAATAACTGTCCCACTCTTGCATCTCTATCTCCTCGTTAACCGTTTTTCCTCTCTTTCTCTCTCTGTTGACACCTCCCACACCTGTTTCTCCGTTGTGATCTCCTCTATTTCCCTCATCTATCTTTCCGACTCCTCTTTCTTTTTCCTCTCGCAGCACTTTCTATATTCCAGCCTAAGACTTCTGTACTCCTCCCTGCCTTCCCCTTCCCTTCTCCACTTCCTCAGCGCGCTTCTTGCATCCCTTTTCACATCCTTACACTCCTCATCCCACCACCCTTTACTCTTTCTCTCCCTAGTTCCCCCCTTCTCTTTCTCCATCCCTTCTCTTGCTCCTTCGCTCCACACCCCCCACTCCGCTCTTCTAGCCTCCTTCCCGTCTCTTTCTCTTCTCATCCTTACTCCCCTTCCCAACCACACCGCCAGTGGCTGATGGACCGAGTCCACCTTGTCTCAATCTCCATCGATTCCACCCTCTCTCTTGTGCCTTCGTTCCCTATCACATAGTCAATGACTGACTCCTCCCCCTCCCGTATACGTCCACTGGCCCTCCTCATCTCCTACCATGCAGCCGTTGAGTATCCCCCAACCCTGCTCCCCCAAAAATCGCACGAGTCTCCGATCCTCCATGTTTGTCACCTTGTCTTTCGACTTCCTCGTCTCTCCCACTTCCTCCTCCTCCTCCTCCTCCCCCTCGCCCCTTATACCGCCCCCCTCTTGCCCCGTCCTCGCATTAAAATCTGCTCTAATTATCACCCTCGTACCCTCCTCCCTATCTTCGGTCCACTCTCTCAATCTCTCTAACTTTCTTTCCATATCCCCGTTGACATATATCCCCACTACCCTCCACCTTTCGCTTCCCAGCCACACTTTCCTTGCCATCAATCCCTCTTCGCCATCATTCCGTTCCTCCTTCACCAACTCACGTTCCTCCTTCACCCCTATCACCATTCCCCCTTTAGCTCTACCCTTCTTGCTCCGTCTGCTCGCCCACTGCTTCCCCCATACGAATCCCCTTGGCAGCTTCGTCCTGATTCTCTCTCACATTCTTTCTTCCATTCACGTTTCACACATCAATATGACGACCCATTCCTCGAGCCCCTTGAAAAATTCTCCTCCTTGTTTCCCAGCCCTGCTACATTCCAAAAGCCCACTTTATATCCCTCCCTCCTCCCTTCCTGCTCCTCTCTCCCTCCTTCCTCCCTTCCCTCCGTCCTATTCAGTGAACTGCACACATAAACCATCTCTCCTTCACCTCGTCCCACCTCCTCATTTCCCCATTCACCCAAAGTCTCATATACCCTACTTGCACTCTCTTTCCTTCCGCTCTGTGCTCCTGCGCTTCCTCTTCCACCAACCACCTCACTCTCCTTTCTTCTTCGGTCAGGTCATCCTCGATCCATTCCGCTTTCTTCCCCAGTTTCCTCTTCGCCTCCATCACCTTCCTTTTTTCCTCCCAACTCCCCAACTTTACCACTATCGACCCCCTGCCCCTCTCATTCAGCTTGCCCACCCTCCTTATCTCCTTGACACCTCCCTCCATGCCCATCACTTTCCATAATTCCCTTACCTGCGCTTCCGCATCCTTTCCCTCCAATTCCAACCCCCTTATCAGCACATTGTTCCTCCTCTCTCCCCTATCCCTCCGCTCCATTCTCAACTCCAGTTCCCTGACCTTCCTTGTGTCTTTCTCTTTCGCGTCTCTCTCCGCGTCGGTCTCCCTCTCCCATCCTTCTAACTTCATCGCCATCTCATCTAACTTCTTCTCTTTCCTTTCCCACCGCCGTCACTCCTCCCTCCAGTCCTTCATTTCCCTCCTTCTTGCCTCTCTCTCCTGCGTGAGCTCTTCCTGGAGTCCTCGTATCATTTCCATCTCTTCCTCTCTTTTCGCTGTTAATCTGCCTACCTCCTCCCGGTACCCCCTGATTTCCTCCATTATGGCTACCATCATTCGCTTCAACTCCCCCTCTTCCCCTCTGGGCCTTTCTCCTTTTCTCCCCTCCTTGCCTCCCTCCGGCGACCGAGCTCTTCTTGAAGACTTGCACCTCCTCCCCCTCCACCATGTCGCTTTCACTGTCCTTTCTCCTACCTTCCCACAAAGCCTCAAACGCACACCCTAAGCTCCCTACACTTTCTTCGCTATCCCTCCTCAATCTCTCCGCGTTGGTCAACCTCCCTTTCGTCTCCCCTCTTCCTCCTTCCAACCACCTCTTTACCGTTCACTAATCCACTTTCTTTTCCTTCCTCCTGTCGTCTCCCGTCTACTCTCTTCGGTCACCTTCTCGTCCCCACACCCTCACGGCGAACTACCTTACCGGTACTCCGCACCCGCCACCTGTCGGTCCCGATCGCACCTAATACCTACACTCGCTGCCTCGTTCGCTCTTCGCGGCTTCACTCCCTAACCTATCTGCAGCCGTTCCCAGCTTCACCTTTTCCCTACCTGCGGAGGCACTCCGCCCTTGGCCCCTCCCTCTACTACCTTCCGTCCTACCTGACCTCACCCTTTTAGTATCACCCTTTCCGGACTTTTTCCGTCACTCTCTCGCACACACCAAACACACATCCAACACCCAAGTCACCGGAAACGGAAGTCCTATGCGGCTAATATTCTGCATGTTTATTATTCATACCAGTACGCAACTTTTGATACAAGTCGCGTTCAAAAAGCGCGTGTCCAGGTCGCAACCTCCCCCTGTGAGTAATAAAGTCCTTTATAAAAATGCCGAAATCTGAACCCTTTTGCGAATATCCGCTCCTAAAAATTTAACGTTTAGAAATTCATATCTTGCGATAGGATAATGCTAGAGACACGGGGCTTTTTCAGAAGTTGCGGAAGGACAGGAACTATCTAAAAAAAAATAGAAACGATATGAAAATTATGCTCGAGTGCATGCTCAAGCAAGAAAAATGAATAATAATGTGTGTTAATAATAATTTTCATATCGTTTCTATTTTTTTTCAAATAAAATTCCTTCCACAACTTCTGGTGAAAAACCCGTGTCTTTAGCATTATCCTGTCGAGAGATATGAATTTTTTAACGTTAAATTTTTAGGGGCTGATATCGGCGAAAGGGTTGAAATTTCGGCATTTTTATAAAGGACTTTACTATTTATTTTGGCAAGTAGAATACGTGGTTAAAATTTATCCACGAATCATTGACTCATCCTGCATATCTGAGGAGGGCTCCAAACCTGGGAGCCGATTATACGATGTAATGTATACATGTTATATATACTATATCATACATAAGTTTGTCTACAAAGTAATGATTAACATGCATCAGAGTTGCAAATTACACAAACTTAATGTATATCATATAAAATAATATGGTTCGATATTTTCCTTCCTGAAAATTGTATATTTTACATGTTTATATTGTAATATCCCACTTCTTCGCTCCTTGTCTTCCCTCCACTTATCTCTTCTGCACCACTCCAAGCCAAGTGTTTTAATCAAGAAACGTGGTATGACACATAAAGTGTACAAATAGGATTGAAATCCTAACAAATGACATTACATTACCCATGAGACGTACAAAAACGCGCCAAGTACATATAGCACAGAGAAATGCTTCAAAATCTTTAATAATGTTATAGCGTAAAAAACGTAGTGAAATTAGTGTTTACCAAGTATGTGCACCAATCGGCAGCACCGGCATACTTGGAGCGCCACCGTATGTAACACGCTGCATTTAACTCTTTAAGTCAGGATTAATTATTCTTATACATGGCGCCCCAAGTATGCCGGTGCTACCGATTAGAGCACATACTTGGTAAATCATTGATTTCACTAATTTTTTACACTATAATACTATTTAAGATTTTGAAACTTTTCTCTGTGCTCTCTGTGCACTTGACGATTATACGGTTGTTTTATGCTGACAATAAAGACTATGGTTGTTGTCCTTAAGATAGGACTAATATGGCTCACATGCAACTATAGCTGTAATGCTAATTTGTATATTACTTCAGGATGAAATTCAAAACTTACTATTCCAGATATGGTGCATTCGCCATCCGTTGTAAGTGGAAGAAGATCTGTGAGTATAACACCTTGCAATGCATCAATAAGCTCCGAAGACGTACATCCACCACCAGGACGATGCCACCACTCCTCTGTGTAAGTGCCCATGATAACCCATTGGTACTTTCGTCCAAACATACCAAACCTGTAATAATATTTGAGATATTACCAAAGTGAGCTATTTAACGTGCTGAACTGTACCCCAATCACGAGTAACTGCTGATTAGACATACATAATATGCAGCGTCCAAACTTACAAATGAATTGGACTTTGAAAGGTTGATTTTCCATATGATGGACATTTTTTTGCGACAAACAAATCGGAAAAATCCAGAGCAAATTCAGAAAACATTAAGTGAATGATTTGGTGTACATAAAACCATGAGAATCGCAATTGACCGAAAAACAGATAAGCCACCCAAGTACTATTAATTACTGTAGTATTGTTCTTCCTGAAATGCGGTTCTAATCGTTGTAAAACAGTTAATCAGTAACTTGCAGTTTGCTCGGTGAAATATCGATTTTGTGATTGCATTTTTAATTAAAAAATCGCTGTATGCATACGTGTATGTATTATCACGTGAAATTCGCTCAAAAAAATCCCAAAATGCTCTGGCTAGCGGAATTTCACGCGTACAAACAGGAAGTGGTCTCTGGCTTGGGGTCACCTATGAACAATTTCAACAAACGGTATCTCCAAAATGGGCGCCAGGCACTTACGTGTCACAAGATTGCTCTCGCTTGCATTTATTTCTTGGAATCACGGTAGCCGACGACTTTGCTGCGACAGGACAACCATCTAAATTATTCCCTAAGTCGAGAGAAGGGCCGAAAGAATTTTAGGCCCCCGCAACCTACGCGAAGATGGGTATCAGTTATCTGAGAGGACGGATTCGGGATGGACACATGGAAGAATCAATAAAAGTAATGAATTCTCTTTTAATATAGAATCGGTACAATTTATTATGACATCGCCCAAGGGCGGAATTACAAACGCGATAGATTCGAGTCTCAAAATTCGTTGATAAACGAGTTCCCAATTTTTCAAGATTCATACCACAATAGATTTTTGCCCGATGAGAGGGAACCGAGAATTGAATTTCTAACAGTAGGCGCGGCCGGTCGAGGCGTTACAGTAATACACATCTGCACAAAATTAATGCATCATTTCCCAGCAGGCGAAAAAGCATCGAAGTTAGGGCAGCTGTGGCTTTGTCAAATAAAATCGTAAAAATACGAGGTTTTTTACAAATTAAAGCCTAAAGCTTTTGCTTTAAAATGCCCTCCTTAGAAATTCGATTACGCTTATCAGGGCATTTGTGTAGCGCATAAAAAGTGAGGGCATGTTTTTTTTGCAAAAATTTACCAAAGTTCATCGAGCGCTATGGGTGTTCCTGAATTTTTGTTAACCGCGCAGCTTGCAGCATTTGAAAGCGCAAAGCATTCTCTTTAATTTAAAAACCATTCATGCCGCTTCGATTTTTTTAACAATTTTATGGTCGTTTGAAGAAAACACCACGTGGAGGTTGCATGGCCGGATTTGTAGCTTATGTGTGTGTGTGGGTGCAGACTTAAAAACGTGTGCTGCCTCCCCCCCCCCCCTCCCCCTCCGCCACAAACCCCCGTTGACTGATTACCACTTGTCAACTTTGTTACATCTTTATGCATCGTCGGATAACGCACCGAGGGATATCGCTGCATAATGTTCAGTACCTTATGAGATCTCTGGTATTGTTTGGCTTTTGTTCCTATTGTAAGTCCCCCAAGGTAGAAGCGCGCATGCTTGGGCATTAGTACCCTAAAGTGAACGGTTGGCGGCGCTGGTGACGCACCACGAGGCGGGAGCCCGCCAAGAATCTGTCGAGTCGAGATAGTGTAGCCGCCGGGCCTCTGCGTAGTCCGCAATAAAACTTATCTTGGGATCTGCCTAAGACGCCGTGTCGTAATTACCCCGGTTATTCTCCCTTCCCTAGATATAGTAAACGTGAACTCAGAAGTGAGTCGGCATTCGAGACTGTGGACATTTTTGGCGCGAAATGGACCGTTAATGGTTCCGGGCGCTTACACTATATTACCTGCCGAGCACACAAGCAGAGGTACTCTAGAATTTCAAAATGCCGCGGGCTGCAGCAATTGTTGCATGACAGAATCGAACTTCCAGAGACGCGCAAATTATTGCTCTTCTCCTGGAAGGGAATAGCCAACGCTACGGGTAGCGACCCGTATAGGTGTAAACTAATTCATTGTAAGTCGAACTTGCACATGCTACCAGGAAACAGGAGCATTTCGGCGACGCGGGGGACAAGGACGTAGGCGTATAACTACTGCACGCCAGGAGAGAGCCATAAACCGACATGTGTTGTCAATCCATCATTAACAGTCCGAGAAGTCCACCACTCTCTTTCAGCGATGGGCGTTGTTCATTAATTTTTCGGTCTCAATAAATTTATTGGAAGAAAAATGCGGCCCAATAAATTTATCGGAAGAAAAATTTGTCCCAATTTTATTGGATAGAGAATGCGTTCCAATAAATTTATTGGGACGTATTTTCCGTCCAATAAATTTATTCGGACGTATTTTTCGGGCGAAGAAACGCTATTCGGGCACGTTTTTGTGCTAAGTGCGGAAACGCGATCCCATGAATTTCTTGGTGGAAAAATGCATGTCAATAAATTTATTCGGCCGAAAATTGTGCCAAAATAACGTTTCTCGCCCGAAAAATACGTCCGAATAAATTTATTGGACGAGTCCTTACAAAAATAAAATTTTATTGCTCCGGACCTCCGGGTTTTTCCAACTTGAAATTTTCAGGGTTTGTTCAAAATACTTCAGAGCATACGTGAAACTAATTTCAACGTAATCGAGAATGTCTTTCACTGGTTTATTTAAATTTTTAACAAATATTTATATTTTATAACTATTTAACACAATTTTACCAACATACAATATTTTTTAATGAAAATTTGAAGATTTCCGAATAAAGTGGCTATTCGCGCATAATGGTATCTTTATTAGTTCATGAGTTATAAACTTAAAAAGAAAGTTGGTCCATAACTTTACACTTAAATAACTAAAAAACTATTAATGCTATTGAGGAACGGAAAAGTGCATTTTACAGTGTTGGATGATGGCTACAAACCTACGAGGTTTTGAAAAAATCTGAGACCAAGTGTGAATTGAGTGTGATCACTTGGCGTGGAATGGCTCATATACAGGGTGAATCAATAAAAATATCGAATGGTAATAACTTCGTTAATTTTGAAGATACGTCAAATCTGTTCAGGGCGAAATTGCATGGCTCGAAGGGCCTCGTAGAAGGGTGGTATGGAGATGTTCGTACAATAGAGTGGTTTTTAGTTGTTAATGTTAACAAAAATTTTTTAAATGATTCGACCTACTTCTTTCGTCGATATTCTGAATTCTGGGGGCAAGATGTGTTCAACGACCTATGATAAAAGGCAATCCGCTCCATTCCGCTCGAATCCGCTCCATTACGTTCGAACCCGCTCCATTCCGCTCGAATCCGCTCCATTACGTTCGAACCCGCTAAATTCCGCTCGAATCCGCTCATTACATTCGAACCCGCTCCATTTGGCTAAAATCCGCTCCATTCCGCTCCGACCCGCTCGAATCCGCGCATTCCAGGTTCAAACGTAATGGAGCGGATACGAGCGGAATGGAGCGGATTCGAACGGAATAGCTCGTATAGCGCGTTAAATCGTACCCGCTCCATTCCGGACCCGGACCCGCTCCATTTCGCTCGTATCCACTCCACTCTGCTCGAATCCGCTCCATTCCGCTCGTATACGCTCCATTCCACTCCGAGCCGCTCGAATCCGCGAGTGCCGAGCACTTTATTTATGCATAGGCAAGTAGTTGTTGTCTCTGAACAGCGCGAGTTCAGTAACTTGATACGACTGAGCTTCTCATGAGCTCGTGCTCCTCTGCACGCAGTTCAGCTGTCAAACCCATATCAAGTTTTTACGTATAACTTTGCTGGCGATCAGTCTACTTGGGTCAGCGCAAGCCAACACTTTTTTATGCCAGCACGCGTAGCTCCCACCAGTGAAGCTGAAAGGTCAAAGTTCGAGCCAGACTCGCGGAGAAGATTCTCACCCCCATTAGGCCTTCGTATATGCTCCGAGAAATCTTCGCTGATGATCAGTATGTACTGAGCGACAGCTACGAAATCAACTAACTCTATATTAACTGTGTCACTCGGAGTCCAATCGACAACCGCCAACATTTTTAGTTACATAATCTTTACGTCTATTTATACTTTTGCACTAAATTTCTTCGATTTTTCCCCGTTTCCGATTACTTTTTCGCAGTGAGTCAAAAGACAACTGATTCTACTTTTGATACTTCTGACTCTGTATACGTTCACAATGAGTCTACGTCAGAGAAAAGCGAAGATGAGACTGTCCCACAAGGTCAGAATGAGTTGTTTGACGAAGAAGAGCTACCGAACCAGTATCCACCAACCTTTTCATGGTCCCATGTGAATGATTTTTCACCACGTAAGCCACTAATTGATTATTGTAAGGGCGAAGCAGCTGTAGCTCTTGACGACGAAGCGACAGAATTGGAGTTCTTCTTTAACATCTTTCCCATAAGTTTATTTATTTTCAGCGCGCAATGCGCCAGTGAAAGAATACAAATCGCAAATGAAGCAGTACACGGAATAGAAGGAAATTCGTCAGCAGGCAGTCGATACCCCCAAAACAAGGCGTATTCTATGACTGACCAATTTGAAATAAGGAAAGTAATTGGGATAATGTTAATTATGAATTATAACCGGGCACCACAAATGGCCCACTACTAGTCAAAGAATACGGTGCTGGGAAATATAGCAATACAGAAAGCAATGAGTAGGGTTCGCTTCCTTTTTTGCATGTCAAAGCTATATTTCAATTTCCCGGAGAAGCCTGCAAAAGCTTCAAAACTATACTATATTGAAGAAGTAGTTTCTTGCTTGCGGCACACCTTTCTCAAGCGTTTCACTGACAGTACAAGACAATCTATTGATGAATCCATGGTAAAATTCAAGGAAAGAACCAGCCTGAAACAGTATCAACCCTTGAAACCTGTAAAAAGAGGAATCAAAATTTGGGAACACTGTGATTCCAAAACTGGTTATGTAAACGACTTCAGCATTTACGCTGGGAAAGAAGTTGCAAATACTGATGAAACTCTAGGAGAACGCCGACTTTTCACCTCTGTCAACTTGATGTACACTCTATCCCACGGATCTGTCGGCAACTATATGAGAGGGCGAAAAAATACACCGGAGTTTCCGGCTGCGAGAAGAGGAGCGATTAAGAGAGGCGATTCGATTTTCCAAGGCACAAAGGAATGCATAATTGCTGTAAAATGGATGGACACGAAGAAGGTTTTCGTAATGTCCAATTGCCATTCTGATGAATTGAAGACTACGGTTAGAACCCAGAAAGATGGTACTCGGAAGAAATTGAACTGTCCGTCAATGGTAAGCTTTTATAATGAGTTCATGGGTGGGGTTGACGTCTCTGACCAACTGGGAACATGCTACGAGGTGGATCGCAAATCCGGAAAGAGGTGGAAAAAAGTATTCTACAGACTACTGATGACCTCAGTTGTGAATACGCATGCTATTCCTCAAGCTGTCACTGACCGGAAACGTCCCTTATTGCCATTCCTCGTTGCTGTTGCTGAAAGTCTCCTAAAATTTGAAACTCCAACCAAGGAAGTGAATACGCAACCGCACTGTTCCTCCGAATTCACGTCATCGCCATCACAATCGTCTAATGAAAACTCAAGACTCACGAATGTTGGAGAACATTTGCGAACTGAGGGGAAAACGCGAAGAAGATGTGCGTGGTGCGCAAAAAACAAAAAAGAGGCACGCCCAAAATTGTTGTGCACCTTTTGCAATGTTGCACTGTGCAAGCAGTGTTTCAAGCCGTATCACACCCTCAAGAAATTCAGATGCTAGTTACCCCTCCACCAATTTCAATATTTTTTTCGCATGATATTTCCATCCATGAGTTACTGTTCCTATTTTATATAAGATCTCATTATTGTAAGTTATTTTTTACTATTATTCTTATTCATTACTTTTATTCTTATTTTATTCATTCATAAATAAATGATTTTATCATACTTACGACCTGTTTCTTTGAATTTGCTGTAGGAATTTATGGGGTGAAATAAAATGTTTATTTGTGAAAAATTCTGTTACTTTATTCTGTAACACGAGAGTAGCGCGTATAGCAGCCTGGACAACGTTTGAACAAGAAGTGAGGACCAGTCGGACCCTCAGCGTGGTCGTGCGGCTCAAGTGATTGACTTTTGTTTCGAATAAAAATGAAGCGCGCATCTCAGATGAAACTATGTAACGAAGGCTCTGGCTTCAAACTCACTTAATTAACTACATACAAAAATTCCTCAATTTTACAACTATGTATATTCTTTGAAATTTATATAAAATATATCGTATAAACAAAAGTTAGTATGTATGTTTTAGAGTTGCTTGACTCCGGCGTTCGCGCGCGGAGTGCAACTTTCGCGTTCGAGGGTTCGTGTGAGGAAGCGGAGATGAAGGAGAATAAATTTTATTATTACACGCAGTGACTTTCAAATTATCACACGATTTTATTTTTGGAAATACAAAGTATTCTTAAAGATACGTCTTCGACGAGGCAGGCGATGCGGCGGCGTCGGTGAAGCGTTAGATCTGTAACAGAGAGCACAATAGATAAATGTCAATATTGTGATCGTTCGAGCGGGACGATAGCGAGCGCGAAGCACTCGCAATCGTTGTCTCCCGAAGCTGTTCGATATAATGGACTGTATTGAAGTGTAGTTTCCGATGCTAATTTAAATGACTTAGCATCAGAAAATACTTGAGTCTGTTTGTCTAGCTCCCGAGTCGAGATACTTATATTCGCCGGGAGTTGTAAGCTCTCGGTGAACTCTTGATCTGAGCGAGAGAAAAGAGTTTATCTCGGTGATCAGCGATCTCGATTACTGCAAGATGTAAACCTTGCAGTGACCCGGTGGAGTCTGCGTTCGTGACGCGCGAGACGGTAATCCGTCACGCTCGTGGCTGCGAAACAATCGTTGATCCGATTATCGCGAGACCGCAATAATTAGGAATTCGACTGTTTCGTCTGGCTCGAAGTCTGATTGATTCGAGCAGCAACCACAAAGGTATTCCTGCTAGAGAGATTGTATGTCAATACTTGGAAACCAAGTATTGTCAGCTGGCAGTGTCGCTACGAGGATTCTCGCTCGTTTAGGCAGACCAATGCTCAGCTCGACTGTTTGCATACAAGTGACGGCTCGTCTTCGATGCTTCCCAAAGGAAAGCGAAGACGAGTCGTACTAGGTGGCGTTCAGTATAATTCTTATACAACTTACCTATGCTTCACCTTGCGGTTCTCTCGCGGACGAATTTGCTGCAATGGACTGAAGTGACCGAACACGCAACTCAGTCGGGCGAGTCGGTTTTTGAACACTTCACTTCTCAACACTAGCGCGTATCAAACGGATATTAAACAATGTAAGAATAAAACCAACATTTGCAATATAAAAATTATGGATACGATGACTATTATAGCGTTACGGGGGGATAGAAGCAGTGGGACATATGCTGTCGCAGCACAAGTGGCCATAGGATTACGGCCGGGACATAACCTGTCCCGGCGTTCAGGTGATCTGGGTTTACGGCGCTTGTTCGGGATTCGGAATAACGCCGTTTGGCCTGTTCAGGGTTGGCTTATTCACGGGCATTCGTGTGACGTTGCTGCGGTGCCCGGCGACGCATCTAGAAATTGTCTTTTGTCAAAGCGCGCGGGGTCAAGGGGGCTTCGTGGCGAAGCGTTGCCAAAACGAGCAGATTGCAATCGGCCGCCGAGCGTTACGCACTAGTTGACATAGTTTTGAGGTTCGTGCGTTTGTAATTGCGAGAGTGTGCGTGTGTGCTGTTGGCTCGAGCCCTTGATCCTTTCTTGGACGGCCTTGCGGATGACCCACCAAGGGAAAGGCTTCTTTGGGCGGCGACTAGAAGATTGCCACCGGGGTGCCTTGCTCTGATTCAATTCTGAGTAAATTGTCTCAACAGTGCGGAGGACTGGGTTGTCTCTGCGACTGAGGGTCACTGCCGCGTCGGCAAGTCAACAGACGATAGGTAAGAGAGCTCTCTGCGTTATGGCCATTAGTTATTATAATCTGCGCGTATCCGACGTAATTGTCATTTTTGTCTTGTTTGGTCCACTGTGAAAGAGGCATTGGCTTTTTTCCCCTTCAGGAGGGGGTTTTTTTATGCCGGTGCTTCTTTAGTTAAGTTTCTCCTCTTTTCCCTTGTTCCAAATAATAATGTTTCCTGTTCCACTCCTGAATCCGATCACCTTTCTTTCCTTCCATTTCTCTAGCTTTCGAAAACAGCAGCTCTGTTGGACCGCCACTGCAAGAAGTGGCAGTAGCGCTGTCGTGATTCAAGACAGCGCTACATATGCTGTCCCATCAGTAAGACTTAGTAATATGCTTGGTATTGTTAATGCGTGGTTAGGGGATTGTTTATTAGTCTCTTAGACCTTCAGACTTTCAGACACAAATGTTATTTTACTGTATTAATTACTTGGAGAAGAAATAGTTGTTCCCGGCAATGGGGCGCACTAAACTCATATTTCCGCCGGGTCGAAAGGGTTAAATAACAAAACAACGGTACATCGTATAAAAAAATTTTACCTGGGAAAGTTGTGTATTATGAAGAATACTTTCGGATGCCGTCGAAAAATTCGCCAATATTATAATTTGTTTAAATATTTTAGGGTAATAAGCAATTTTTTCATAATAACAACGATTAAAAATATACAGTACGGCAAAGGTGTTAAGACTAATTGGGAAAACCTAAACAGAATGGTTTCAAATTAAGAAAAGTCTTGGCAGAAGAGACTAATCTTTGAGCACCGTAGCCTACAATGTGAATGGTTGAGTGGTCCAGGTGTTATTAATATGGTTGATTCAACGACAGATTCAACCTGTCCTTCTCAGGACAAGCACATTATTAAAACCAGGACCACTCAACCGTTAACGTTATAGGATACGGTACTCAAAGATTAGTCTTTTCTCCCAAGACTTTTCTTTATTTGAAACCATTCTGTTTAGATTTTCCCACTCAGCCTTAACACCTTTGTCGTACTGTATATTTTTAATCGTTGTGATTATGAAAAAATTGTTTATTACGCTACAATATTTAAATAAATTATAATACTTGCGAATTTTTCGACGGCATACGAAAGTATTCTTCATAATACACAACTTTTCGAGGTAAAATTTTTTTATATGATGCACTGTTATTTTGTTATTTAAAAGGGTAGTTTTTGCCACATTTTAGGAAGGAGTCTCAGATTAAATAATTATGCATACGGATAGATTCGTTTTACCACCCTGCATCATGATCCAACAAAAAATAGATGTTCGTTTTTGAAAAAACATAATTGTTTATTAACAAATGCATAAACAATTAACATTTAAAAGATTTGTTAATGCAAAACGATAGTCCCACCAATACTATGCAACTTTCGTTAAAGAAATGTTTCTCCAAACTTAATTGGTTACGAGATATTTGAAAGAAAAAAAAAGAACCCCTGGGGCGTGAGCCATCCCCAATTGCCTTTTATCATAAGTCGTTGAACTCGTCTTGCCCCCAGCATTTAGGATTTCGAAAAAAGTAGATCGATCCATTTAAGGAAATTTAGTTAACATCAATAACTAAAAACCACTCTATTGTACAAGCATTCCCATACCGCCCTTCTACGAGCCCCTTCGAACCATGCAACTTTGCCCTGAACAGATTTCACGTATGTTCAAAATTAACGAAGTTTTTTCCATTCGACATTCTTATTGATTCGCCCTGTATATGGCATTATTAGATAATTACTTATTATTTAAGTAAAAAATTCAACAATTAAACATTTACTTTCAACATATATTCAGAAGGTTCGTGGATTGAAGGTTAATATATAATCCTAATTATGTCATGATCACAATCCTTAAGTACGGTGATGGTAGCAATTCCTACACAAATTATTTGACGTTTCGACTCCTTGCCCGGAGTCCTGTTCAGAAATACCTTTATTATAATTTTGACTCTATATCAAACAGTTGCATCAAGATGGAAAAATACGTATAAAATCATAAACTTGGCAAAGGCATGTTTGACAGTGTTGTAAAATAAAAATGAAACGGGGAGAAAACTTACTTAAAGGCATAGGTTTGACTAGCGTAAAGCTATTGCGGAATGCACTCGCTGGGAGGTGGTTCAATTAAAGATGATTCCGTTGCAACTGTATCATCCTTGGACTTATAAATTACAGTAGTGTAACAATATATGTAGAATAATAACGTAAAGTAAATCATTAAGCGACCATTACTTGCAAACTCATATTATGCTCGGTGTGTGACTGTAAGAATTATTTGGTGTGAAGATCATTGTTTAATATTCATACGATCACGTAGAAGAATTTCCGCGGATTAAAACGGGTAACATAGCGTGCACGAAGGGAACTCGTAGCCGCAACAAATAATCCGTCAAATTAATCGCGCGTTGTTAAATTCTAGTTAGATCGTCGGTAATTTATTCGGTTAGCTCGCGAGAACAGGGGTTCAAACCTTTGTAGCCGCGATAGGAAAAAAACCGAAGGCAAACTCGCAGAAAAAACAGCTAAACACGAGGCACAAACTCGCGCGCGCTCGGTGGCTTCCGAACGTTCGCGAAGGGTCAACGTTTGGCCTCGGGCGATGAACGCGGTAACCCCGGATAGAAGATTCGGGAACTTCGAAATAAAGGATTCGCGAGAAAAGTCATTGCCCGAAAAGAAGAGGAGTGGGGATACTTCCCTCAAAATTCCGCGGTTTCGAAGGTGCAAGGGTTCCGAGAACCGACCACTTGATTTTGGACTCTTGAAGGAGCAAGACGTTCACTAGAAAATCACAGAAGACTAGTTGACTAAATCGAGGAATTGTACAAAGACGACCGATCGCTCCAACGTCGTCGTGCGGAAAAGTGCAGTAAGCCGAATTCGCAACGCGGAAGAGATACGCAGCCTTCCAAGTAGGCATAAGCCTCACTTTTGGCAATAGCCGAATATCACGGACCAACGAGCTAGTTTACACTACAAACGCTCGAACCGTGCGCGAGCTGAAGCTTTGCACCGACGAGAAACGACCAGCCGAACATCGCGGGCCACCGAACGCAGTGCTGTTGCAGCAGTTCGACCCGTGCGCGAGCAAGAGCAATCTACAGGGTTTCCAACCGGTGAAGCTTCACTGCAAAAGTCACACTTTCGCAGTCCAAGCCAGAAGCGACGGAGATTATTTAGAAATTGATCGGATCGGACCACAGCCTCGGGAGGAGATACGGAGATTGCGTGCAAGAGTACTCCGCCAAAAGAACATACAGTCCACAATTGCAGTAATCAGGTAAGAGTTTCGATCTATTAGCGAATAGCTGATTCCGCGGTCGGAGCAACGACCTGAGGCAGCTGGGAGCTCGAAACTCATCGCCGAGCATTGTTGACAACAGCGGATTAACGCGTGTTGACATCGCGGCAAACTGGCTTATATTCTAAGAATCTAAGAAACTACTGCAGCTACTACCGAACGCACCGCACAGCTCGAAGCAGAAGAGAATCATCTCGGAGCTGCATAAATTCGGTGCATAAGGAATCAGTAATTCAACCACAAAGGAAGAAAGAAGATAACGTGAATATTAACAAGTGCGGATACGTGATAGACGAGTGCAAGCGAGAGTGTTTACGTCCCGTCGTCGAGCGAACTCGGCGCGCGACAAACTCCACTTATAAAAACCGCTCCACTTTTTGTTCCAGGTACCGAGACCGCCGATAATCCGCGGCGAGCCGTATTTCTTTGGAGCAGCCGCCGTTACTATTTACATCTTCTTTTCTTATACAAGGTGTTGGAATTATTTGAATCTTGAATAATTAATTTGATGTTCGGGGAATTCCCTGTTGAGAGTTTTATTAACCTACCAATCCGCCAATCCCATTCTACCGGCCGTTTCCCGCAGAGGCTCGAGTCCTGCGGCGATTAACGTTTAAAAAACAATCATAAATAAGGAAGTTGCTTAAATTGAGATTATCAGGCCTGTGTTATTATCATGGAAAAAATATAAATATAAATACCATAACTGTTGGAAGCGGATGGATTTCACGTACGATCGAGCGGTTCAAATTGCTGCACGTATTTCCGTTTCACTATGTGGCTACATAATGCAACGAGAACGAATGAGCAATTAACTGTTGTATATCGGTGCTAATTGCGTCGAACCACACTATGTAATGTCGAGGACGGCCGAGGTTCCGGGTGAAATTAAATGATTACATTGTTTGCGGTAAGAAGGTCTATTCGGTATAGATATTAGTCCGGGTCAGTCTAATGGGTCTGTACTATTCGAGAGTTCGTCCGTAAGTCCTAGTCGTCGTCGTGGGTCCAGCGTCGTAAGGTGTTGCGTCGGAGTAGGGAGAGCAGTGTCAGCGTTTTGGGTCCAGTGGCGTAGCGTCCGTTACAACTAAAAACTAATTTTAGTGGGCTGAGAAAGCACTTGTTACCGGCAAAACGGTCGTCAGCACGTGTCCCATTGTTCTTGAGAGATAACGAAAGTAGCAATAAATTCTTCACAACCAATAACTTGATTCACATATCACGCGTTAAGACAGAAAAAACTGAAAATTTTTTGTTTGCTAATAATATGAGTGAGCTGGTCCACTTAATTATATACTAAATTAACGTAATTTTGGGACGTAAGTGAAAACACGTGTTGTACTCATAGCTACACAGACAAAGCGATACGTAAAACATAGATTACGTGAACATAGAACGAATATCCACAATTCAAGCAATCTCCACACCTCGTTAACGAATCATATGGTAACCGAACTACACGCTTTCGATTTTGAGCATACACAAATATTATCTTTTCAACAAGATTTATTTAAACGTCTATTTAAGGCGATGTTGTTCATTAAATTTAATAAGCACGCTATTAACAACAGAACCGACGTCAAGAATATAAGTTCAGTGTACAATTTCTATAAATTTTCATTATCTCGCTAATCATACTTCCATCAGTTGGCCGTTTTCTGTTTTGCGTTACTTTAAACTACGCACCAGTCGCTGTTTGCCATATTGGATCTGATCTTACTGGACCATCTTTGTCACAAGCCTCATACGCAGACCCGCAAACCACCAGTTGCCACCATGTAGCTATCAGTACAACACGTGTTTTCGCTTACGTCCCAAAATTACGTTAATTTAATGTATAATTAAGTGGACCAGCTCACTCATATTATTAGCAAACAAAAAATTTTCAGTTTCTTCTGTCTTTAAGGTGTGATATGTGAATCAAGTTATTGGTTGTGAAGAATTTATTGCTACTTTCGTTAATTCTCAAGAACAATGGGACAAGTGCTAACGATCGCTTTGCCAGTAACAAGTGCTTTAACCAGATCGTAGTTCCTACTCAGCCTACCAAAATTAGTTTTTAGTGTGGTTCGACGCCATTAGCACCGATATACAACAGTTAATTGCTCATTCGTTCTCGTTGCATTATGTAGCCGCATAGTGAAACGGAAATACGTACAGTAATTTGAACCGCTCGATCGCACGTGTAATCCATCCGCTTCCAACAGTTATGGTATTTATATTTATATTTTTTCCATGATAATAACACAGGCCTGATAATCTCAGTTTAAGCAGCTTCCTTATTTATGATTCTCACACCAAATAATTCTTACAGTCACACACCGAGCATAATATGAGTTTGCAAGTAATGGTCGCTTAATGATTTACTTTACGTTATTATTTTACATACAGGGTGAGTCATCGACTTTTAACTTGTAACTAAACGTCACTTGGCAAAATGCCGAAATCTCAACTCCTTCTGAGATACAGGGGGTTGAAATTTTAAATTTAAAAAAATCGTATCTTCTGAACGGATAACCGTAGAGTCACCGGTCTTTTTCCAGAATGTGTGTGAGGACCCGAGATATCACAAAAAACAGAAACAACGTGAAAATTATTATTAGGCCTTGTCATGATTGATTATCGTGTTTTAATCATCATGACGAAACCTAATAATAATTTTCACGTTGTTTCTATTTTTTTAGATACCTCGGGCCCTCACACACATTCTGGAAAAAGGCCGGTGACTCTACGATTATCCGTTCAGAAGATATGATTTTTTTAAATTTAAAATTTCAACCCCCTAGATCTCAGAAAGGGTTGAGATTTCGGCATTTTGCCAAGTGACGTTTAGGCTTATATTTCCGCCCAGAATACGCACCTTAAAGGACGGTAAAAGTCGATGACTCACCCTGTATATTGTTACACTACTGTAATTTATAAGTCCAAGGATGATACAGTTGCAACGGAATCATCTTTAATTGAACTGCCTCCCAGCGAGTGCATTCCGTAATAGCTTTACGCTAGTCAAACCTATGTCTTTAAGTAAGTTTTCTCCCCGTTTCATTTTTATTTTACACTACTGTTAAACATGCTTTTGCCAAGTTTATGATTTTATACGTATTTTTCTATCTTGATGCAACTGTTTGATATAGATTCAAAATTATAATAAAGGTATTTCTGAAGAGGACTCCGGGCAAGGAGTCGAAACGTCAAATAATTTATGTACGAATTGCTACCACCGCCGTACTCAAGGATTGTGATCATGACATAATTAGGATTATACATATATTTACTTACAACATTAACTTGTACTTCAATAACAAACAATTGAGCAAACAAATTCAATGGGAGCGATGGCTTTGCATGGTTATTCAAGTAGAAAATTTAAACTTTACTAATCAATGTAACATGTACTTAAAATAAAAAAAACAATAACATACATTGTAGCAAACAAATTCAATGGAACCGTTGGCTTTGCATGGTTTTAGAAAGTTTGAACAAATTTAGCTCATAACTTGTTGTTTTAGGTTTCAAACACGACTCAAAATTTTCATTTGTTAGTTAGCTTCTTACTTTATGTTTAATTATACAGGCTGTCCAAAAAATATGGGCACACACAAATATCTCAGAAACTTGGCGTTGTACCAAAAAATTGTTCAGACAAAAGTTGTTCAGAATAATGGGGATCAACTTTCTACTATGTCAGTTTTGACTCTGAGATTGACTTTCAAGGTCGTTTGAAGGTCAAAGTGATTTATTTAAACGGAAACCCCTATTTTTGACAACGGATTCGGAAAGAGCTGGAAATTTTACGTCCAATATGGTATTTTCAAACTTTTTTTTAGGATGACCCTTAGCAGATCAAATCAAGATTGAATATTGAAAATTCGTTCAGAAAACTATTGTTTGTCTTCCTCTTGGCTTCGTAGCCTATTCATTTGGAGTATCGTTTAAACGTAGCTCCTGATATCTGCATTTATACATAGTCAAGGAAACTTTCGTAGAGACCTTCATTTGCATAAGCGATGGTGTTCGGATTCTTTCCTTTCCTAACAAAAGTGTTTGCGCTTTCAATAGGAAGCAAGCAGAAGAGCGCAAGTTCCACTGATTGTCAGCCAAAATTGGTCGAAGATTTATGAATTTTTTCCAAATGAAAGCTTGAAGCCTCTACTTTCGATTGCCGTATTTCCAATTCAAATTTGATGCACACCTGCTGCTACAACCGTTTAAAACTGAGGGCATGTTCAAAATGTCGAAACTGGCAAAATTTAACAGCGCCCATGGACTGGGAAAAATTTTTTTGAACAATTCTGTACGGGCCATTCCATGTGAAAACGATCACTTTTGGCAGCAGGTCCTCTGATATTGTTTAAATTGTAGTATGCTGTAGTTTTTGCAAAATAATGGTAAGTTTAATTAATCATTTCGCTGAAATAAAAAACGTTAAAAAAATACGGGATGTTGAAAATCGCGAAAAAGTGCATTTTTGCCAAAACTTGACCCCATAAATGAATTAATATCTCCGAAACTATGGCACTTATCGCGAAATTTTTTTTTCAACTATACGAGAAAGAACCGCCCTTTCTGAATATATTTTTGTTTTTGTTATAGCAACCATTTTTCAACCTGAAAATTGTTAATTAATTTTTATTTTGCAAAAAGGACGACGTTCTCACGCTTTTAAAAATCTGAAAAAAAATATGTTGTTGGTTGGACTTTTCTCTATCTCTATCGTAAATTTCGTTTTGTTCTTTTCATAATTGTGGTCAGGGTGGAGCTCCAAAGGGAGTCAGGTACGGTTCCAAGCGCCACGCACTAGAGAATAGACCCTCGGATCGGGTCCATACTACACATATATTGTTGATTTTAATGAATAAGTGGATTCTGGGTGCGTTTTTACCATTGCTGTTTATCATATTATTATCTAGTGTTACCAAATAATTTATAGTACAATAATTTATGTTTTTTTCCGTCTTTTAAACAAACTGTGATCTGGTCGTTGATCAGATTTTTTTTTTTCGTTACAAATTATTATTAGTAGTATAGTTTATTGTGTCCCTCAACCGGGTTTACAAGGCTTACACCTCTGTAAGGTTTTGATGGCCTGAGACTTTCTGGTTTGTAACAATAGTTGCTTTATTCTTTCTGTTGATTCATTCCACATACGTCCGTACTCATTCGCTTCTTAATTCGGACTGTCCATTGTCACTCTAACGTCGATCGTCTCACCTCTACTCCCACCATGCTTACTCACACACATCCATCCATCCCTCTACATGCCAATATTCTTACAATTCGGCCATTCTGACCTTGGTTCGGCCCTCCGAACCTATAGCATACAGTTTACATCTATTTTATAAAACTTCTTAAAACTAATCTAACATAGATATGTCGCGCCATGGTCGCATATTATCCGCGCTCCAGGTTCCTATGTACGGCCTCCCAGCACCTTCAATCTCGTCTAATGTCCTTATGACATATCTGTCATTACGCAAAATTTTAATAACTTCGTATGGCCCTTTCATGAACGGAATTAATTTCTTCGAAGTCCCTGGTGTATTCTCAAAATTCTTTATCATCACTAAATCACCCTCCTTGTACTCATGAGGTCGCTTGTGGTGCTTGTCGTAATATTCCTTATTATATGCTTGTGCTTTTTCAATATTCTCACCCGCCGCCGATCTTACTGCCTCGAGATCACGATCTTTCTCCTGTACATTTCCTTCCAGGTATTCGGCAATACCATCAACTGATTTTCCCCTTTGCTTAACACCAAACAGTAGTTTACTTGGCATTTCACCAGTACTCTTATTAATAGTATTATTTATCGCATACTCTACCTCATGCAATACCTTGTACCAATACTTTCCTTCAGCATTATTCGTTAACTTTCCCAACATCGGTCCTAACATTCTGTTAACTCTCTCCACTTGTCCATTAGCCCTTGGGCTAGCTGTCGCAATTAAAATATGTTGTACATTCTGGTTTTTGAGAAAATCTTTAAACTCAGCGGATGTGAAACAAGTTCCCCGATCCGACACAACGGCTTTCGGACGACTATAATTGTTGAAATGTGTTTCTAACCATGCTATCGCCTCTTTAGTGGCAGTGCTCTTTGTTGAGTACAACTTGACAAACTTAGTGAACCCGTCAATTACAACCAAAATGTATTGTTTCAACAATCTCGCTTTATCAATTGGCCCATAATGATCGATATGTAAGGTCCAAAATGGTTCAGTACCTTTCGGAATCGCATGCATCGTTCCTTCACCCTTTCCATGCCTAGGCGTGTAAGCTATGCAAGTTAAACAGTTTTCGATGTAACTCTTAATCTTAGATACTAACTGCGGGAAATAATAACTTTCTAGAATAGCATTGGCTACTTTTTCAACACCCATATGTCCCGATTCATCGTGATATTTCCTAATCACTTGGCTTTCCATACATTCTGGGACATAAAACGTTAACCTATCTCCTGCTTTCCGATAGACTATGCCTTGCCTGAGCTCAAAATATTTATCTTCCCCTTCTTCAAGCTTTGCTATTATCTCCGCTATTTTCTTATCCTTACTCTGACTCGCTGCTAAATTAAATTCTAAGGAATTAGCTTCTACTACTAAGATACTGTGCATCCTGCTGAACGCATCTGCATGTTTCATTTTGACACCTGGCCGATGTTCCGTATCATAGTCATAAGCTAATAGCTCAATCGCCCATCTTTCAATCCTTGCATTTACGTCCCTTTTTGCCAGTGTCAGTTTCAACGCATTACAATCGGTAACAATCTTAAATCTAATTCCGTACAAATAAATCCGAAATCGCTTTAACGCATATATTATGGCTAATGTTTCTAATTCAAAGCTGTGATACTTGCTTTCAGTTTCACTTGTCCGTTTCGAGAAATAGAATATTGGGTGAAACTTCCCATCATTCTTACGCTGGAGCAATACTGCACCAAACCCAGCCGTACTTGCATCTGTGTGCAATTCAGTTTCATCATGCGGGCTATATATTGCTAACACCGGTGTTTAATATCCATTCGATCACGTAGGGAATTTCCGCGGATTAAAACGGGTAACATAGCGTGCACGAAAGAAATTCGTAGCCGCGATAGAAAATCCGTCAAATTAATCGCGCGTTGTTAAATTCCAGTTAGATCGTCGGTAATTTAGTCGGTTAGATCGCGAGAACAGAGGTTCAAACCTTTGTAGCCGCGATAGGGAAAAAACCGAAGGCAAACTCGCGGAAAAAACAGCCAAACACGAGGCACAAACTCGCGCGCGATCGGTAACGTTCCGAACGTTCGCGAAGGGTCAACGTTTGGCCTCGGGCGATGAACACGGTAACCCCGGATAGAAGATTCGGGAACTTCAAGATAAAGGATTCGCGAGCAAAGTCATTGTCCGAGGGGAAGAGGAGTGGGGATATTTCCTCCGAAATTCCGCGGTTTCGAAGGTGCAAGGGCTCCGAGAACCGACCACTTGATTTCTGGCTCTTGAAGTAGCAAGACGTCTAGAAGCAAATAGAAGAAGACTGAGACGATTCATTTTCGAGGACCTGCAGGAAAGAAGACCGATTGTTCCACCGTCGTCGTGCAGAAGAGTGCAATAAGCCGACTTCGCAACGCAGAAGAAATACGCAGCCTTCCGCGTAGGCATAAGCCTCACTTCTTGGCAGGAGCCGAAAATCACGGACCATCGAGCAAGTCTCAACTATAAACGCTCGACCCGTGCGCGAGCTGAAGCTTCTACCCGCAAGAAACGACCAGCCGAAAATCGCGGGCCACCGAACGCATTGCTGGTTTAGCAGTTCGACCCGTGCGCGAGCAGGAGGAATCCACGGCGTTTCTAACAGGAGAAGTTTCCCTGCAAAGGCTACACCTTTGCAGTCCAGGCCAGAAGCGACGGAGATACTTAAGGGACAGATCGGATCAGACCACAGCCTCGGGAGGAGATACCGAGAGTGCGTACAAAGGTACTCCACCAACGAAAATACAGTCCACAAGTGCAGTATTCAGGTACGAATTTCGATCTATTAGAAAACAGCTGATTCCGTGGTCGGAGCAACGACCTGAGGCTGTTGTGAGCTCGAAATTCGTCGCCGAGCATTGTTGTCACGAGCGGATTAACGTTTGTTGACATCGCGGCGAACTGGCTTAGATTCGGAAATCGAAATATAATTTCGACCGAATCTAAGAAACTACTGCAGCCACTACCGAACGCACCGCACAGCTCGAAGCAGGAGAGAATCCTCTCGGAGCTGCATAAATTCGGTGCATAAGGAGTCAGCAATTCAACCACAAAAGAAGAAAGAAGATAACGTGAATATTACCAGTGCGGATACGTGATCGACGAGTGCGAGCGAGAGTGTTTACGTCCCGTCGTCGAGCGAACTCGGCGCGCGACAAACTCTACTTATAAAAACCGCTCCACTTTTTGTTACAGATACCGAGACCGCCGATAATCCGTGGCGAGCCGAGTTTCTTTGGGAGCAGCCGCCGCCTCTATTTACAAATTCTTCTTTCTCTCACGTTATATACAAGGTGTTGGATTTAATTGAATCTTCAAATAATTAATTTGATTTTCGGGGAATTCCCTGTTAAGAGTTTTATTAACCTACCAATCCGCCTATCCTATTCTACCGGCCGTTTCCCGCAGAGGCTCGAGTCCTGCGGAGATTAACGTTTATAAAACAACCGGTTTCTCAATTAATTTCTCCTTTAGTTTTTTGACAGCATTTGCTGCGTCTATGCCAAATTTAAACTCCTGATTCTGCTTAAGCAATTTATACAATGGTGCTGCTATCAATGAAAATCCTTCTATAAACTTACGGAAATATGATGTCAATCCAATAAAACTTTGTAATTCCTTACGATTCTGAGGTGTCGGATAATTCTTAACCGCGAGAATTCCAGAATCAGTGGGTTTGATAGTATCTCCTTCGATCGTGTAACCTAAATACTCAATTTGAGTTGTGAGAAACTTACATTTGTCAATTCGTAACACTAATTTATTCCTTACTAATAAGTCAAAAACGCTTCCTAATACTGAAAAGTGCTCGTCTATAGTCTTTGTCGCAACCAGGAAATCGTCAACGTATACGATTACCTGCTCTGATTTGATTAGATCTTTCAGTACTTCTGTAACAAATCGTGTAAACTTTGCAGTCGCTACCTTGAGACCAAACGGCATTCCAACATACTCGTATTGCCCTAATGGCGTAGTAAATGCAGTATACTTAATCGCCTCTTCATCCACCTTCACTTGATGGAATCCATTCTTCAAATCTAACGTTGAATAAAAGCTTTTCCCATACAGTTTGTTAATCTGATCTTCTATAACCGGTAGTGGATAATTGTCACTTACTATATACTTGTTCAGGGTACGATAATCTACGCACAGCCTCGCACTTCCATCTTTCTTTCTTACCAGCACTATAGGTGATGCATATTCTGATTCGCTATTTCTTATTATACCTTTCGCCAAAAGTTCATCAATTATCTCTTGCAACTGCAACCTTTCCGCGTGAGCTAACCTTCTAGGCTTAAATCTAAACGGTTCATGCTTCTTTAGTTTCAGTGTCATTTTCATATCTACTTCTGGAGCTTCTGGCCATTCTGCCTTAACATATCTCGTGTCAAACAATGCTTCCAATCTTTCACGGTTCGTTTCTGATACTCCTTCATCAACTTTCAATGAGTCAACAACTCTACTTTCTTGCATTCTTCCTATGTCAATGTTCATAATCTCCTTTATAGCATCATTCAACATTCTTACGCCTTCAGGCTCCGACAACTTGTATCCTACCTCTTTCATCAAATCACGACCTAAGATAACCTGACATTGCATTGTCTTATCTGGCACCACGTACAAAATGACATTGGGTTTAACTACCTCTCCTATCGTAATGGTCATACGCACCTTACCAACTATTTCTAACGTCGAATCATTAATTCCCGCAAAAACTGGAGTTGAGCTTTCTATCCTATCTATAAAGATATTAGGAACCAGAGAATTCTTAATCAAACTAATGGGACTACCAGAATCCAGTTGCGTTACTAACTCTAACGTAAGGTTAATATTATCGTTACCAATTTTATAATTAATAAGTCTTTTAAATTCGTCACTCAGCAATACAGGGCCCACGATGTTTGAGATCTGCTGGTCTTGCTTCTTCTCTTTCTTTGATCTGTCTGGACATTCCTTTGCCTGGTGATCAGTCTTTCCGCAGTTATAGCAAGCTCCTTTTGGTCGTGGCGGTATCAGGCAGTTGCGTGCACAATGTCCAAATTTGCCGCAATTGTAGCAGCGTTCCGTCAGTGCCTTGGACTCTGCTGCACCCCCGCTTCCCTGCTGCTGGACATTGCTAATGTAACGACTTGTTTTTTGGTGATCTTTACCTGCTGTTTTGTTGCTCCCTGGAAGCGATACACCCTCCATCGCTTCAAGCAGTCTTTCGGCCGTTCGGAATTTCTGCAGCTTCACTTGGTTCCGTATGTTCTCATTCGGGATACCCTGCACAATGTAGCTTACGATTTCATCCTCGTGCACAGGTACCTTGTTTGCCAATATAATTTTCTCATGCACATAGTCAGCAAATGTTTCATCGGTCCTCCACGTCCTGTGTTCAAACGCCTTCCTTCTTGCTACGCAGTCGCTTTCATAGTCATACATTTTTTGCATCTCGCCCAGCAAGTCGTCCAAACCCATACTCAAATGGACAGACTTCGAGTGAAACCACTTCAACGCTTTTCCTTTCAGTTTACTCCCTACCACAACTCTAACTTCATCTTCATTCAGTCGATAGGTATTTTTTAACAGACGTACCTGGGCTTCCCAACTTCTATAAGCGTCTCGATCCCCATTGAAATCATTTAGTAAATCGCGGATATTGTTGAGACTCAAATTCCGTGAGGTACTTTCTTGACTTTGCCTTTCCATGCCATTCGCTGTTGTCGCAATTCTCATCCTCTCAATTTCAGCCCTTGCTATTTGCAGTTCACGTTCCAGAAGCGACGCTTCCCTCCGCGCGATTTCAGCTTCGCGTAGTAATAACTGCCTTTCTTTGTCTCCTTGCATTTGTTCTTTGTCGCTGCCCGCAACGCGTGGTCGTCCGCTTCCCCCGACTTGTGTCGTCACTTGTTCATGCTGGCGCGTACTTTCTGTTACCACGCTTCCTACCGCACCGCCATCGCCTGCATCATCGTCGTCTTCCGTTCCATCATCAACACTGATTGGGCGTTTTTCCAAAATTGTAGCTACCATCTGACCAGAAGGGTCAGCATCCATTATGCGCTTTACTAACTCGGCTTTTCTGCCCGTGGTTGGTAACCTCATCTCCTCCAAGACTGTCTTCAATACTTTCATTTTCAACCCATTCACTTGATCGGCATTCATTTTGCAATAGGTGCACTTTCCTTTTCAACTTGCACTTCTTTCCTAGCACCGTGTGGTCACCAGCAAGCGCTACGCCCTTTCCTTTAGCATACAAGTTCTAACGCGCACGTGTTTCGCACGAGCCGTCGTCCACGTTTTTCCCGTTATTACCTTCCTACACCGAATTCCGGCACGATTTTCGGTCACTATCCCACTTCTGATAATTATTGTAAGGTTTTGATGGCCTGAGACTTTCTGGTTTGTAACAATAGTTGCTTTATTCTTTCTGTTGATTCATTCCACATACGTCCGTACTCATTCGCTTCTTAATTCGGACTGTCCATTGTCACTCTAACGTCGATCGTCTCACCTCTACTCCCACCATGCTTACTCACACACATCCATCCATCCCTCTACATGCCAATATTCTTACACCTCCTTACTCCTTCTTTTTCTCTACATAGTCCAACTTACTCTATCCTTATATCTACTTTCTTAGCCTCTATTTACGCCTTACATCTAATTTTCTATACGCTCGCGAGAGAGAGAGAGCAGACTTTGCCCATTCACTCCTCCATCCTCGTCCCATTCATTCCTCCTTTCATCCCTGGCTTCCGCTTCCCCTTCCTCTTCCATACCCTTTTCTTTCCATTCTTTGTTCCTTTCCCCTTCTTTCTTCTCTCTTCTTATCTTCTCTATCTCTTTCATCCACCATTCACCCCCTTCTTCTTCCCCCAGAAGCTCCTGTACGTTCTCTTGCCACCCCCCTCTGCTATCCTGTCCTCCCCTACATCTCTCCCAAACATGTTCCCAAGTCTCCTCTTCGTTCTCGCATATCCTACACCTTCTTTTTTCCTCCTCCTCCCAGTATCTCGCTTCTTCCATTTCCCCTCCCAGTCTAAATTTCGCCACCCTCTGCCACCTGTTTTCTCCCCATCCTTTTCTTAGGTACTCTGCTATCCCCTCCCCCATGATGTATTTGTACCATTTGTTGTACCTTGATTTCTTTATCTTCTCCCATCTCTCTTCCCTTTCCTTCTCCTTTTCTCTCGCTTCTATCTCCTCGTACCATCCCTTATCCTCCCTCCAAGCCCTTTCTATCTCCCTTGCTTCTATTCCTACTCCTTTAAAAAATTCTTTTCTTTCCTCCTCCCATTTTGAAAGCTCTTTTCCCTTTTCTCCTCTTACTTTTACCTCTTCCCAGCATTTTCTCGCAATTTCGCTACCCCCTCCTTCCTCCAGCTTCCTCTCGTACTCCCATGCTCTCCTCGCCGTCTTCACCCTTAGCTTGTCTCTTTTTACTTCTTCCCTCATCATATAACCTGGTGTCCTGCAATTGACCCCCAGTATCCATCTTATTGCCTTCTCTTGTATTGCTTCTATCATTCTCCACTCCGCCCATCCCCATATCTCCGCCCCATATTCCATTACCGACCATACCAGCTTGTCGAATAACCATACTCTTCTCTCGTACTCCTTTCCGAAGATTCTTTTTCCCATACTCCACACCTGCCCCCATATTACCCCTGCCTTCTTTGCTCTCTCTCTAGCCTGTGATTCCTGCCCCCCGTTTCTTTTAAAAACGTACCCCAAGTATCTGTATTCCTTTACCTCCTCTATCCTTTCTTCCCCCCATCACCAATCTACGTTTTTCTTTCTGCCCCCGCCCTTTCCGAATCTCATTACCTTCGTCTTCTCTACATTTACCCTTAACTTTTTCCTCTCCATGTACCTTCCCACTTTCCTGATCAGTCGCTTCATCCCCTCCTCTTCTTCCGCAAGGATTACGATATCGTCAGCGTATGCTAGTGAGAAAAATCTCGTCCCTGCCACCTTCACCCCTCCTACTCTTTCCCCACTCCCTAGTTCCTCTTCTAGATCTGCTGTGACGATGTTGAACAGCAGAGGACTGAATGGGCATCCTTGTCTAATCCCCTTCTCTAGCCATATCTCTTCTCCCATCTCCCTTCCTATCCTCACCCTACTCTTCGTTTCTCTATAGATCTCTTTTATCCTTTCTATTATGCCTTTCCTTATTCCCCTCCTTCCCATTTCTTCCCATAATTCCTCCCTTTCCACTGTGTCGAACGCCGCCTTCAGGTCTATGAACATGGCTACCATCTTCCCGTTCTTACCCTTAATCTGTCTGTTACTTAAGTAGTTCAGCACATATATGTTGTCTATAGTACCCATACCCCTCCGGAAGCCTGTTTGATTGTGTGGAATCACTTTCTTCTCCCCTACCTCTTCCTCTAGTCTCTTCGCTAACGTCGCTGCATAGATTCTATAGAGCGTGGGCATGAGCGTGACCCCTCTGTAGTCCTGTACCTTTTCCCCATCTCCTTTTTTGTGAATCGGCGTTATCCATCCCACCTTCCAGTCTTCTGGCCATCCCTCCCCTCTCCATACCCTATTGCACATTCTCCTTGCCCATTCCTCTACCTCCCCTCCCCCATATTTCCACACTTCGTTTGGTATTCTGTCTTTTCCTGGCGCCTTTCCGTTTCTTAGCTTCCTTGTGGTCGCTCTGAATTCCTCTCTCCCTATTTCTTCTTCATTGTCCTCACTCCTCCCTTCCTCAGCTTTCCCTTCTCTTTTTTCCTCTGCCCCCCCCCCTAGCATTTGCATGAAATATTCCTTCCATACACTCATTTCAATCTCCCTGTTTAATTCTTTCCTTTTCTTTCTCCTTCTATTGATTATCTCCCACACATCTTTTTCTTTCCTTGCTCTACCTCCGTGTCAAAATTCCTTCTCTCCTCTTCTTTTTTCCTCTCACACATTTCTTTGTATTCCTTCTTTACCCTTCTGAACTCGTCTTTGCTCTCCTTTCCTTTTCTCCACCTTCTCAAGCTTTTTCTTACTTCTATTTTCTTCATTCTGCTTTGCAAATCTCCCCATCCTTTATGCTCTTTCTTCCTGCTTCCCTTCTCCGCTTTTTCCATTGTCCGTCTAAATATTTCTGCCACCTTTTCCATCTCCTCCTCCCAACTTTTCCCTTCCATTTCTCTCCATTCTATTCCTGTTCTGAAAATCTGCTTCCCCTCCTCCGACCAATTCCCTTTCCCTCCTCCTTTTTGCCATCCTGTTCTTTTCCTACTTCTTTTTTCTGTATTTGTTTCACCTTCTATTTTGATAATTACCGGGTGGTGGTCTGTGTCCACTCCTTCACCTACTTTCATGACTTTAACCTTCTCTCTCGTTCCTTCGTCTCCTATTATGTAGTCTATAACTGTTTCCCCTCTTGCACCTGTGTATGTAAATTCCCCCTCCTCATCACCCTTGGTATTTCCGTTCATTATGTGCCACCCCATTTTTTCCACAAATTCTATTAAGATCCTTCCTTCTCTGTTCACTTTTTTGTCCTTTGATTTCCTTTCCCCTGTTTCCTCTTCCCCTCCCATACGCCCACCTAGTTCTCCTGTTCTAGTATTCATGTCTCCTCCTAAAATATTCCTTATTCCTCTTTCCCCTCCATCTACCCATTCCCTTATTCCTTCTAGCTTTTCCTTTATGTTTTCGTTTATACAGGGTGAGTCGGTGACCTTGCACCAAACTGAAACCACGTATTTTAGGGGTCAGTAGAAGCCTAAAAGTCCGGGAACACAAGGTTGAAATCGCAACCCTTTCGGATTTACAGGGGGTTGAAATTTCAAGTTTAAAAAATCATATCTTCCGACGGGATAATGCTAGCGTCACGGGTCTTTTTCTTGAATATGTGGGAGGGCCGGAGCTATGTGAAAAAAAATAGAAATCATTTAAAAATTATTATTAAGTCGCATTATTATTGATTTTCTTGCAGTTTCTCGATAAAGCAGCAACATTTTCAGGTATGAAACAAATCACAGTCATTCTGTGATGCACCAAAAAAAATATCGTCTTATAAAAAGTTTAAAATTTTAATAAATGTGGCCAGGATAAATTATTGAAAGTTTTCCGCTAGAGATTCTCGATCCCAGGTTTATGGCAGCATTGTAGAGTTCATCAACCTGACCCTTTTTTCTCTCTCTCACTCTCACTCACTCTCTCTCTCTCTCGCACTGCGGTGTTCGGTAGCAGGCCCTCGAGATAAGCTGGGCCTAACTGACCTAGGCAAACAGACACCCGAGCCGACTTCGAGCCTTCTACCGCCGCAGTGACACATGCAGCCATAAACTCGAGATTGAGAATTGTGCAGCCTCGAATTGAGGATGCCTATGGCGTCACCGTTTCGACCGTCTTTTTCGTCGATCGTCACAGATGGTGCACGCAGCACTCGCGGATTTGGTTCCGAGAATACTTGATTTGATGATTGTGGGTTTGGATTTTCCGAAAGGGAGCACACGTATTGGAGTCGATAAAAATAATATATGTATTTACAGAAAGTAACAAGTTAAACGTCGAGGTGTTGAATGATCGATAACTCTAGTCGGAATGAATTTGGAATGCGGCGTGGCCCTTAAGTACGTTTGGTTATGTAGGTGGTGGGGGGGTACCAACGCTGGTGCACGGCAAGAAGCTAAGATGCTTCCTTGCTGACGTGGCGATTGCTCGCGAACCAGGGGGTGCGCGTCACCCGCTACCTGCTTTGGGTTATTCCCAGTTTATGGGGCAACAGGCGCTATTCGTTTCGCTGGTTTGGTCGCGTAGGCTTAAAACTATCTGCGTACATCCATGTTGAATTCTCAACAGGCCGGCCGCCTTGAACGGATAAGTTCAATTAAACTGGTGATGGTTTTAACAATGCGATTGCTTATCACCTCTTTTTTGGGTGTGTTAGGACGGATTACATCTAGATGTGTTGTATACAACTCGTGGTGCATGATGGAATTGAATATGAGCTAATGTAGCAACGAACTGAACGGTTTTGCAACATGAAACGAATGATATACAATTTTTTTACAAATTTTCGGTAGTCGGTTCGATGGGCAACGGGCACAGATATTTCACGCCACGTTTATAGTTGCCGGTTGCGGTTCGCACGGTCGCGACACGCGTGATGCCTTCATCTCCGGGATGCACTGCGATGATGCGGCCCAGCTTCCACTGCATCGATGGTAGGTGATCCTCCTTGAGCAGTACCATCGTGCCGATTGAAATAGGTGGCGAACCTGTGTGCCACTTGCTGCGAGTATGCAATTCATGCAGGTACTCGCGATGCCAGCGGGTCCAAAAGTGTTGGCATACTTGTTGTGCTTGCTGCCAGGCTGACAGGCGATTTCCAGGTAGGCCTGTGAGATCCGGATCTGGAACGCTCATAAGTCTGTCTCCGATGAGGAAGTGGGAGGGAGTGAGAGGGGACAGGTCATTTGGATCAGCGGATAATGGAGTAATTGGTCGGGAATTGAGTATAGCTTCCACTTGAATTAGGCAAGTGTTCATTTCCTCATAAGTGAACAATGTATGGTTGGCTACACGATAAAAATGAGTTTTAAACGCCTTGACGGCGGCCTCCCAGAGCCCTCCGAAATGAGGTGCTCGGGGTGGCGAGAGATGCCAGTTGATCTGCGACTTTTGTAATTCTGAGGCTATTTGTTGGTTGGTTTGAGGCGAAGAGAGCAGGTCATACCAATCCTTTAGTTGGTTTTTTACTCCGATAAAATTGGTGCCGTTATCTGAATAGATGTCAGAAGGGTAGCCTCTACGACTGGTAAATCGGCGTATTGCCGCTAAGCAAGCTTCCGATGACAATTCGGAAACTAATTCCAAGTGGATTGCCTTCGTGGCAAAGCACACGAACACGGCTACGTAGGTTTTTATTTTTCCTCGATTTCGCAATTTCTTTTCCTTGATAAAAAAGGGTCCACAATAATCAATACCCACGCGTAGAAACGGTCTATTCAAGGTGATACGCGAGGGAGGTAGATTTGCCATGAGATATTCGGCCGGTTTTGGTCGCATTTTGTAGCAGGTTATGCATTTGTGAATGCACCTGCGTACCGCGTTTCGGCCATTGATGGGCCAATAGGTCTGACGGACCGCGTTGAGGGTGCCATTGGTGCCGGTGTGACCATGTCGACGATGCTCATCCCTAATAATCATCTGCGTGACTTGATGGCTCGCAGGTAATAGAATGGGATGCTTGGCATCCGGTGTTATTTGGGCATGTTTCAGCCGTCCGCCTACTTTAAGAAGCCCGGTTTGGTCGAGGAATGGGTTGAGTGAGCGAATTTTACTAGTTGACACTACTGTACCGTTTTGCCGCAGGTTGTGCAAATCCTGGGCGAAGCATTCGCCTTGTACTGCAAGAACTATTTTTTCGGCGGCGAGTTTTAATTCTAGGTTGCTCAATTGACCGCAATTTCTCGTGGTTGTTTCTCGCCACCGGAGGCAATATGCTACGACTCTCTTCAACCGCCCGAAATCCGAGAAACGCGCAAAGAATTCTGGTGCCTTGGTTTTGATGAGTAACGCCGTGGTTACCCGGTCTTCCGGCAACGGACTATCGAGCAGCGGTACTGCTCCTGTCGGCCATTGGTCCCTTGCGAGCGACAGCCATGTGGGGCCGTGCCACCACAAACTATTTTCAGCCAAAAGGGCTGGACTTTGGCCGCGCGATAAGAGATCGGCTGGGTTTTCCTTCGTCCTAACGTGACGCCATTGTAGCACCGCGGTTTCGCGTAGGATCTGAGACACGCGATTGCTAACGAAGGTCTGCAGTGTGTGCGGAGATTTGCGTAACCAATGCAGCGTTATGCTGGAATCCGACCAAAAGTGAGCTGACAGACGAGTTTCTTTTAAGGCTGCCATTACTATTTTGAATAATTGAGCGAGCAAATGTGCAGCGCACAATTCTAAACGTGGTAAGGAGACTGTTTTCAGTGGGGCTACGCGGGATTTAGCACACAAAAGGGATACCTGAAAACTTCCGTCGACGGGTGAACGCAGGTAGAGGCAGGCTCCGTAGGCCTTCGTACTGGCATCGCAGAAACCGTGTATTTCGGCCTGGTTCAGGTTTGCGCTAATTACGGTTCTCGGTATCTTGATGCGATCGACCGCGCTAAGTTCGGTACTGAATTTTTGCCAGCTGCAATGTATCGTTTGCGAAACGGATTCATCCCACCCGGATTTTAAGCTCCACAAGTCCTGCATGAGCAGTTTTCCCGTGATTACGACGGGTCCTATCAGTCCCAGCGGGTCGAAAACTTGGGCGATTTTGCTCAAGATGAGGCGTTTGGTCCATGATCCGCGGTGTTCCGGTGTCGATGCGCTATACCCGAAAGCGTCTTCTCGCGGTCGCCATAGGATGCCCAAAGTTTTTCTAACTATGCTCGCGTCAAAATGCAACTCCTCCGGAATGTCGGTGATCGCGAGTTGCTCTAAGATTTTTGGTTCGTTTGTTGCCCATTGTCGGAGCTCGAACCCTCCTGCTCTAGCTAAACCGGCTAATTCTTGGGCGAGTTTCCGAGCCTCCTGCAGCTCGTTCGTGCCGGTAAGAAGGTCGTCAATATAAAAGTCTCGGATGAAAACTGTCGACGCCGCGGGGAATTTACTTCTTTCGTCTTCCGCGAGCTGTTTTAAGCACCGAGTTGCTAAAAAAGGAGCTGTTGCTGTCCCGTATGTTACGGTGTCTAGCCGGTAAACGCGTGTTTGCTCTTCAGGAGAAGAACGCCAAAGAATCTTCTGGTATTCGGCATCGGCTGCGTTGACCCGAATTTGCCGATACATTTTTGCCACGTCGGCCGTCAATGCGTAGCGGTGCGTTCTAAAACGTAAAACTATATCGAACAGGTCATCCTGGATGGTTGGCCCTACAGGAAGAACGTCGTTTAGGGAGATCCCAGATGAGGTTTTAGCAGAAGCATCAAAAACCACTCGTATTTTGGATTTCTCCGCGGTCTGTTTGAACACCGCATGGTGTGGTAGGTAACAACCGGTACCTGGTCGGTCCGTCGCTGTGACGTCAGTCATGTGTCCTAGTCGTGAGTACTCCGCCAGAAATTCGGTGTATTGAGATTTTATGGCTGGTTGCCTGGCTAATCTGTTTTCCAGCATACCCAGCCGTCTCCGCGCTATTAAGTATGAGTCCCCTAGTCGGTCGACGTCGGGAGTGAATGGGAGCCTCACCTGATACCTGCCCGAGCTATCCCGGGTATGTGTTTCTTGGAAGTGTTTCTCGCATTCGTGGCGGTGGCTAAATTGGTTGTCTGCTTCTACCTCCTCTATGTTCCAAAATTTTTCTATTTGTTTGGTCAAATGTGCGAGGTGACAACGCCTAACTGCACTTTTGTTCAAAGCTACCTCACCCGTCACGATCCATCCTAATACAGTCTTCTGTAACGCCATCCTGTTGTCTGCTACGCGAATTTGTCCGACACTCAGGAGTTGATAGAAAAGTACATTTCCGATCAGCGCATCGATGGCTCCCGGTTTGTGGAACTCCGAATCGGCTAGAGGCAAACCTGGCGGTATATTCATCCCGGATCGATTTAACGGTTCGGCCGGTAAATCTTCGGAGATGTTATCTAAGACTAACAATTCTAATGGGGTTTGAAAACCGGACCGCGTGCTTTTCATAGTGGTACGAATGATATGAGTACTGTCGGTACTGGTTTGGCCTATTCCCGACAAACTTGTTTTTGCCTTTTCGCGTGGTACTTGCAGGAGCTTGGCAACCCGTTGGGTGACGAAGTTACTCTGCGAGCAACTATCTAATAAGACACGACAGCGATGTTCGCGTTTGTGTTTGTCCAAGAAAATAACTATTGCCGTTCCTAATAACACTTCCGGCTTGCATCGCACGGATAATGCAGTCACGGCTTCTTCGTTAGCTTTTACTGGCTCACTAGGAGCCTTTTTCGCTTCGGCATCCTCTAAATGGAGGAGAGTGTGGTGCTTTTTATTGCACCGTCGACAAAGACCACTTCTGCAGTGCGCTATTTGATGGCCGGTCCGCAGGCAATTTATACAGAGTTTGGCTCGTTTCGCTAATTCTAAACGCTCGGGTCCCGAGGCTTTAAGAAAGGTTTCGCAGGTCGAGATATAATGGTCCCCCTTGCATGTGGGGCACAATGCGGTATGGTGAGTCGCCACGTGTACCTGCCGAGGACGGTCGGTTCGAGCTGTGTTGGGCTTTTTCGCGAATGTATGACCTGTGTCTGATTCACCCCGTGCTTGTTTTTCGAGGAATCTAGTTAACTGTGCAAACGATGGCATGTCTTGATTTTCGAGGGTTCGTTCCCAGGCTCGACGAGTGGTTTTGTCTAGTTTTCTGATCACCCCGTATACTAAGATAGGATCCCACTGGTCTACCGGTAGCCCTAGTTCTCGGAGAGCATTTACCCGGATCTCCGCTTCTCCGATGAGGTTTTCTATGTTTTCAGGACTGTCGCGAGTGATCTCTGGGAGATCGAAAAATGCCTTCAGGTGGCCCTGGATAATTTTGCGTGGTATGTCGCACCGCTTCTTCAGGAGTTCCCATGCTACTATATAATTCTCTGGGGTTGCGTTTAATGTTTTCACGATAGCTTCTACCTTCCCCTGCAGCGCATTCTTTAATAAATGAAATTTCTGCACCGTGGGTATGTCAGGTTGGTTGTGGACTAACGACTCGAATGTGTCGCGGAAACTATGCCAGTCGTCTGGATTACCGTCGAACTGTGGGATTCTGATTTGCGAGAGCAAGGCATTGTGAGCTACTATGTCTCTAGACGTACCGTTTTGCGAGAGAATCGAAGGTGATGGCGGCAAGTTGGAACTAGTTACCGGTGTGGATTCTAATTTGCGGATTAACCGCGTGACTTCAATAACGCATGTTTCGTACGGCTCTTCAAAGAGACTACCCTCTGCGGCTTGGTCGGTTCCCGACGCGTCTTCCATTTCTATTTGTCGCTGTACTTCCGCGAATCTGCTGTTCAACGCCTCTAGCTTGGCTTTATAAAAAAGGAGCGTATCGAGATCTGGCGTTTGGCTAGTTTGACTCGACTTGTCCAAGGAGTTTATGGTCTTGGTCAGCTGACCCTTCAGTACACTACGTTCTTTCGTAAGCTGCTTGACTAATTGTTGTGCTTCGGCCATACTATCGGATTTGGAGGAACGAGAAAGGAGCGGAGAAAAACTAAGTGAGCGTACCTGATCGTTTGCGCTGGCGGCTTGATGCGTCACGGCTGCAAGACGTAGGTTGCTGCGGCTGGATCTAGTTGTCCTCCTCGTTCGCTGGATTGGCCTGGAGCTGCTACTGATTCCGCTTTCCTCGTGTGGTGGCTGCGATCTGGATCCTCGTCTGCTTGGTTGAGACTGGTTGGATGATGCACCGCACGGCACCGGAGGAGTCCTCATCGACACTTGTTATCCCTGATTTATCTATCGTCTCACGAATTGTTCTTTCCAAACTAAGGCTCCTTCTGCTCAGGAACTCCGGCTCGAAGGACCAGAAAAAATGTGCAGCCTCGAATTGAGGATGCCTATGGCGTCACCGTTTCGACCGTCTTTTTCGTCGATCGTCACAGATGGTGCACGCAGCACTCGCGGATTTGGTTCCGAGAATACTTGATTTGATGATTGTGGGTTTGGATTTTCCGAAAGGGAGCACACGTATTGGAGTCGATAAAAATAATATATGTATTTACAGAAAGTAACAAGTTAAACGTCGAGGTGTTGAATGATCGATAACTCTAGTCGGAATGAATTTGGAATGCGGCGTGGCCCTTAAGTACGTTTGGTTATGTAGGTGGTGGGGGGTACCAACGCTGGTGCACGGCAAGAAGCTAAGACGCTTCCTTGCTGACGTGGCGATTGCTCGCGAACCAGGGGGTGCGCGTCACCCGCTACCTGCTTTGGGTTATTCCCAGTTTATGGGGCAACAGGCGCTATTCGTTTCGCTGGTTGGGTCGCGTAGGCTTAAAACTATCTGCGTACATCCATGTTGAATTCTCAACAAGAATCTCTAGCGGAAATCTTTCAATAATTTATCCTGGCCACATTTATTAAAATTTTAATCTTTTTATAAGACGATATTTTTTTTGGTGCATCACAGAATGACTGTGATTTTTTTCATACCTGAAAATGTTGCTGCTTCATCGAGAAACTGCAAGAAAATCAATAATAATGCGACTTAATAATAATTTTTAAATGATTTCTATTTTTTTTCACATAGCTCCGGCCCTCCCACATATTCTAGAAAAAGACCCGTGACGCTAGCATTATCCCGCCGGAAGATATGATTTTTTAAAACTTGAAATTTCAACCCCCTGTAATTCCGAAAGGGTTGAGATTTCAACTTTGTGTTCCCGGACTTTTAGGCTTCTATTGACCCCTAAAATACGTGGTCTCAGTTTGGTGCAAGGTCACTGACTCACCCTGTATATACCCCTATTACCCTCCATTTCTCTCCCTTTATATTGACCTTTCCTACCATTATCCCCTCTTTATCTTTCTGCCTCCCTTCCTCCTCTTCAACAGCTATTTCCTTTCTAATTCCCATAAGTATCCCCCCTTTCGCTCTCCCCTTCTTGCTTGTCCTGCTTCCCCATTGCACCCGCCATTTGTACCCTTTCGGTAACCTCCTTCTTATTTTTTCCCAACTCTTCTCTTCTAACCATGTCTCTACTAATATAATAAAATCCCACTCTCCTATGTATTCCCAGAACTCCCTATCCTTATTCGTGATTCCCGCGACGTTCCAGAACCCTACACACCATCCCCCGCCCTCTTCCTCTCTTGCCGTCCTTCCATCCCTACCTACCTTTTCTCCCCTTCGCTCCTTCTCTCTCTCCCCCTGTCCACTTCCTTCCCTTTCTCCCCTTCCCCCTGAGCCGCTCTCACTAGCTCCCCTTTACCGTTCCTGAGCGTTCCTTCCTTTCCGTCCCATCTCCACATTTCCCCGTCTATCCATATCCCGCCGTAGCCAACTTTTGTCTTCCTTCCCTTCATTCTCTCTTCCCTTGCTATTTTCTCCAGGTTCCATTGCGTTCTTCGCTCTTCCCATGTCAGGTCATTCTCTATTATCTCCCTCCTTCCCTTTAGCGCTTTTTTCTTCTCCATCACCTGCCTCTTCTGTTCCGCATTTTTTAATTTCATTACTACCATTGCCTCCCCCTCACTGGACGTCCTTCCCACTTTTCTCACCTGCTGTATTTCCACCTCGGCCCCTATTCCCTTCATAATGCCCTCTACACTCTCTTCTACTCGTTCCCCTATTTTCATCCTTTTTATTATAATATTTCTCCTCCTTTCTTCTTTCTCCTTTCCCTCTCCTCAATCAACTTTATCCTCTTGTCTATATCCTGTTCCTCCTTTCCCCCTTTCTTCTTCCCGCCACCTATTTCTACCTTTTCTAGCCTTTTCTCAATTTTTTCGATTCTCTCCGTGTCTCCGTTCCTCTCTCCTATCTCCTCCATTTTCTTTCCTATTTCTCCAATCTTATCCCAGATTTCTTTCCTTTCCACTGTCCATCTTTCTTCTCTCTTTCTTATCTCCTCCTTTAATCTTTCCATCTCACCCTTCAAGCTTTGCCCTACTTCTTTTACCCCCTCTAGTCCTGTCTTCATTTCCTGCCTCATTTCGCTCACTATCTTTATGATGGTGCTTTCCTCCCTATCCTTTACCTCTCCCTCCCCTGTCTAGACTGGCGATCTCATCGTCCTTTTACACCTTTCGAAGGCCCAGTCTTCTACCTCTCTTCCTTCTTCGACTTTTCTCTTTCTCTTCCATAAATCCTCTACCGATCCTATACTATTGATTTTCTCCCTCTCTTTTCCGAGTCTCTCTACGTTTGTCGGCCTACCCTTTTTCTTTATCTCCTCGTCCTTCTTCTTATCTTTTAGCTGCTCGTCCATTTTATCTCTTTCTCACTTCGTCCGTTCGCCTACTTTCTCTATCTTCCCCACCTATCCTCTTCTCCCGACAGGTTGCGCCACTGCCGACTTTCCACCTGTTATCCGGCCCGCGCGGTCCGTACCTTCCTCTTCCCCCTCCTACACCCGTTTATACGCACCTCGGCTAATAACCTCTACACTCGCCTACTTCTCTTTCCACCTTTTCTCTCTCCGCCACTCGCTGCCTACCTTACCCTTCTACCTCCTTTCCTTTCTCCCTTATTTCCTCGTATCTCTCCCTTGCCCCTATGCTTCTCCTTGTCTCCTATCTTTCCTAATTCTCACTTTATTCGTCCAGTCACTCACTCTCTCACCGATCACTTTCACACCCGGAAGCGGAAGCCCTACAAATTATTATTATTATAATTATTAAATTGGTTATGAATTATTGAACTATAAATTATTTGGTAACACTAGATAATAATGCGATAAACAGCAATCCTAGAATTCACTGATGTGTAGTGTTGTTCTCGAGTGTTTATAATAATTTATAACAAATATAATAATCATAATAATAATAATTTGTAACGAAACTGTGATCTGATCAACAACCAGATCACAGTTTGTTTAAAAGACGGAAAAAAACATAAATTATTGTACTAGAAATTATTTGGTAACACTAGATAATAATATGATAAACAGCAATGGTAAAAACGCACCCAGAATCCACTTATTCATTAAAATCAACAATATAGGTGTAGTATGGACCCGATGCGAGGGTCTATTCTCTAGTGCGTGGCGCTTGGAACCGTACCTGACTCCCTTTGGAGCTCCACCCTGACCACAATTATGAAAAGAACAAAACGAAATTTACTATAGAGATCGAGAAAAGTCCAACTAGCAACATATTTTTTTTCAGATTTTTAAAAGCGTGAGCACGTCGTCGTTTTTGTAAAATAAAAATTAATTAACAATTTTCAGGTTGAAAAATGGTTGCTATAACAAAAACAAAAATATATTCAGAAAAGGCGGTTCTATCTCGTATAGTTAAAAAAAAAAACTTCGCGATAAGAGCCATAGTTTCGGAGATATTAATTCATTTATGGGGTCAAGTTTTGGCAAAAATGCACTTTTTCGCGATTTTCAACATCCCGTATTTTTTTAACGTTGTTTATTTCAGCGAAATGATGAATTAAACTTACCATTATTTTTCAAAAACTACAGCATACTACAATTTAAACAAAATCGGAGGACCTGCTGCCAAAAGTGATCGTTTTCACGTGGAATGGCCCGTACATGACAAAACAGCGCGATTCTTCCTCTTTAAAACTAAAAAATATTCGAGTCGCTACAATTTTTCTATCGGAAGTTATCGCATTTTGAAGCAACCCTTCCATTTTCGTTACTATCGTATCGACTTGGAGTCGGTGCACGCCTGGGAGCACCACCTGAGTTCAACAACAACGCCTCCCACTTGGCAACAGCTCTGCGACTTCATAACCACCAGAATGTTTTCACTGCAGGCTCTCGAAAAATCTCTTACCGGCACTTCCTCGACTGGGCATTCGCGCCCCACACTGGCACGGTCTCATTCCACCACCGTAACTCCCGCGAAAGAAGTTGGCCCTTGCAAATGCTGCAAAGAAATCCATGCCCTCCATCGATGTCCGACATATCTTCAAAAGACCACGGCTCAGCGTTATGAACTTATTTCGAATAAGAAGCTTTGCTTTAATTGTCTTGGGGATCATCGAGCTAATGCATGTCCCTCGCAGCGCCGTTGCCTCAAATGCGGCCAGCGGCATCACACTTCCCTCCATCGGTTCGAAATAAAGAGATCTAAAGCTCCTAATACAAAACCCAGGACTCAGATCCCCCACCTGCGACTGTCAATCATGCAACAGTTACGCCTCAAAATCAACATCCAGGCATGCTCCTCGCCACTGCACAAGTGCTAGCGTTGGACGTTCATCGAGAACTTTCTCTGGTTCGGGTTTTGTTCGATCAGGGCTCAGAGATTTCCCTGGTCACCGAGAAACTGGTGCAGCAATTGCAATTGCCCAGAGCGTCATCGCGCATTCTTGTTCTCGGCGTCGGTGAGACTCGCAGCCGCAGCACCCGAGAAAATGTAACACTTGCGCTAAAACCGCATTTTTCATCGGACGTTGAGATTACAATTCGGGCTCACGTGTTACCTAAGTTAACAAGGGTCTCGCAGACAACCGCGATTCAAGCCTTTGACTGGTCACAATCTCGGGAGTGTCCACTTTGCGCACGTTCCACGTTGCGCACATGTGGATTTTCGGACATAGTGGAATTTGCCCACGTTGGATGTTGCACACAGTGGAGACAGGACACCGTCGATGTTGCTCACAGTAGAATCAGGACACATGGCAGTGGAAACTGCACACATCATACATGTATTAGAATGACAGACTTGTGACTATAAAACGTAATAAGTCTCATTCTGCTTTACAGTCACAGGTCAGGTCAGTGGCAGATGAGGGGAAGGGGATGCAACTCTAAAACATGATCAGTCTCATTATGCTTCACAGTCACAGGTCAGGCCAGTGCTAGATGAGGGGAAGGTGGCGCAAACGTATAATTTACAAATAATGGCCAATTGGCAATAGTTAATACCACGGATATACCTGAGAAAAAACTTCAGTACGAATTATGCATGATCAGAAGTAAGGTGTGTACGCAGTACTCTGTAGCCGACTTTCACTTCTCGTGTGGTAGAGGTCCACTGTGGACTCTACACACTGTGCGCAGTCTCCACATTTGATATGTGCGACTTCCGCTGAAAACTATTTCGACTGTGGGCAGTTTCCAATGTGCGCTGTTTCCACGTGCGCAAGTTCCGAAAACGGCCCGTGTCCAAAGTGGAATGTGCGCAAACGAGACTCATCCGAATTTTCCTCCGGCGAGCGCGGATTACCCCTTCCGGGTGGCGCAGAGTGTATTCACTGTCTCAGTCGTGGTTGATCGAATCTCTCGCTCTCAATTGCCAAATTCTCGATCTTTCCCGAACGTTTGATAATGGCAGCCGGAAACTCAACCTTATAATTTTCGGTGATCGCGGCGCGACGTTAAGACCAGGAGAACAACAACACGAATATCCGAATATTGTCTCCTATAGCGATTCCAAGTGTACGTATTGAAATCGATTAAATGCCTTGAATCGCGCCGGTCAAATCATTTCGAGAATTTTAAACACAAGATAATAGTTTGATTTCTGAAAACGCTATAACCTTCTAACTGAACATTATTTAACTAGCAGATGACGATTTCATTGAAATTTATACCACTTGTACTTTTCAAACAAATATTCAACATACTTTTTCTTATGTGCTCAATTTCACTGGGAGGGGTTGAATATGAAGGGTGACGTCGGGGGTTAAATCACGCTTTGTTCAATATCTCAAAATCTAGTACAGGTAGAGAAAACGTGTGAATGGTGAATCACCAAAGAACGACGCAGAGGTATTCTTGCTATACCCACAGAATGTCTTTTAATCTCCCGACTGCACCCTTCATTTGCAACCCTTCAAAGTGAAGTTGAGCATCTAATTGTAAGAAAGAATATGTGCGAAACGTTTTTTCGAAAACTACAAGTGGTACAAATTTCAAAAAAATTGGCGGTCTACCAGTTGGGTAATGTCGGCGCCATCTTCTCGTGGTTCCATTGAGCAATGACAAAAAAAATGTCATTGCCCAAGAATGGAAGATTACTGCATTTACACGAATCAAGAGACAAGCTCTTGTCTCTGGCCAAGTAGAAGAACACAGACCTTGTATCCATTCCGGAGACAGAAGTTTCTCTTGTCTTTGTAATGGTAAAAGTCCATAAAAAAATTAATTTTCCAAATTTTTATAAACAATTTCTGAAAGTCCATGTCCAGACGACAAATTTGCATAATTGTTATAAACAATTTGTTTATCCATCGTGGAAATATTAGACCTCAAATATAGCTAAAATTTTAAGAAACGTCGTCTGCGTCTCCGTCTCCGTTTCCTGTGTTACACTGGCCACGTGTTCGCGAGACTCTCTCTTGTCCACCGTCCCTGGTCCATTTTTTCACCTTTTCCACCCCTTTCACATCCTCCTCCTCTTCACCCTGCTTCTCCCTATCATCTACCTCCTCCTCCAACTTCTCCGCCAATCTTCCACCTCCTTTTCCTGCTTTTTACTCCACAAGCTCCTTCTCATCTACCTTCTCCGCTTCCTCAACCTTCTTAATTGCCTCTATCACCTTCTTCTCCCCCTTCTCACCCACCTCTATCGCCTCCTCCTCCCCGCCAACTTTTTCTTCCCGTCCTGCTCGGCCTCCTCTTCCTCCTGCCCGTTCCCCTCCTCCACCTTAACCATCTCTTCTCTTCCTTTTGCCTGATCTCCATCTCCTGCTCCTCCTCCTTTTGCCTGATCTCCATCTCCTGCTCCTCCTCCTTTTGCCTGATCTCCATCTTCTGCTCCTCCTCCTTTTGCCTGATCTCCATCTCCTACTCCTCCTCCTCTTCTTCCACCCTTCCTCACCACCACCTTCACCATTTTTTTCCTCCTCCCGTTCGGCCACCACCTCCACCTCCTTTTCGACTTCTATCCTTCACAACCTCCTCCCTCCCTCCAACTCCACACCCGCCACCACATTCACCTACACCTCCACCGCCACTTCTCCTCCTCCTCCTGCCCGGCTTCCACCTGCACCTCCACGTCCACCACTGTGTCTTTTCCTGCTCGGTCTCCGCCTCCACCTCCTGCCCGGTTTTCACCTTCTCTCCTACTTCCGCCCTCCTCTACCTACTTTTTTCGTGCATCATCTTCGCCCTCACCGTGACCTGTACCTCCTGATTTTGTTTCACTTATTTACCGAAAGGCATTGCTAATAATTTATTAATTTACGTGCGTTTGAAGTTAATGTATAGGATATTACTAAGGGATAAGATTTTATTGCGGGCCAATTTCAAAAGGATGGAACTAATTAATGTTAAACCATTAATCTGCTACATAAGATTAATGAGCGATTCCACGCCAAATGATCACAGTCGATTCACACTTGGTACCCGATTTTTTTTTAAACTTCACAGATTTGTAGCCCTTGTCGAACCCTGTAAAATGCTTTTTCCGTTCCTCGATATCGTTATTAGTTTTTAAGTTCTTTAACTGCAAAGTTTGGGATCAACTGTTTTTCAAAAATTCATAACTCGAAAACTAATAAAGATACCAGGATGTGCGACCTGGCGTTTTACGCGGAACTGTTCACATTTTAATAAAAAGAATACTTCGTGCCGGTACAACGTAAATAAATAGTTGGAAAATATAAATAAACTTTTAATATTTAAATAAAATAGTGAAGGAGAGCACCGATCACTGTAAAACACGCCGTGACGCGTCGCGGCCAGCGACAACCGTTCACGTACTGGATCAATTTTTCTTTAAAAATTCGTAACTCAGAAACTAATAAAGATACCAGACTGTGCGAACCGGCATTTTCTTCGGAAATGTTCAAATTTTAATAAAAAAGATACTTCGTGTTGGTACAACCTTAATAAATAGTTACAAAATATAAATAAATTTTTAAAATCTAAAAAAGAACAGTGAAAGGCATCCTCGATTACCTTAAAATTAATATCTCAGATTGTTTTAGAGTTGCTCGACTTCGGCGTTCGCGCACGAAGTGCAACTTGGTTCGAGGGATCGTTTAAGGAAGCGGAAATGAGGGAGAATAAAGTTTTATTATACACACAACAAATTTTCAATAGAACACGATTTTATTTGAAGAAGTACAATAATTATTATATGTATAATGTCTTCGTCGCTCGGCGAGTCAGCTGCGGTGGCTGTCGGCGAGGCGTGTAATCCTGTAACAAAAACACAATAGATAAATGTCAATATTGTGAGTTCAGGCTGAACGATAGCAAGCGCGAAACACTCGCAATCGCTATCTTCCCAATCTATTAGAAATAGCGGACTGTATTTAATTTCTTATTTCTTGATGTCAATTTAAATGATTCGACATCAGAAATTATGTGGTTCCTTGCTCTAACTCCGAGTCGAAATTAGAGTGTTCGCCGAGAGTCGTAAATTCTCGGTGAACCTTCGATCGTGATTAGAGAAATGATTTTCTATTTGATCGAATAATTTCGTTTACTGCTGAAAAGTTTCTGCAGTGACCCGGTGGAGCCTGCGTTCTTGACGCGCGAGACGGTGTTCCGTCACGCTCGTGGCCGCGAAACAATCGGTGAGCCGATTATCGCGAGATCGCAATAATCGGGAGTTCAACTGTTTCTTTTGGCTGGAAATCTGACTGATTTCCAGCAGCAACCACGAAGGGATTCCGTAGAGGCTCTATACATGCAAAGTCTCGCGAAGCGAGTATTTACGAGCTGGCGGAATACAACAGCGAGGAATAGCTCTCGTGCGTTTCCTTCTGCTCAGCTCGGTGTTTGGCATGCAAGTGACGACTCGTCTTCGATGCTTTCTCCAGGAAAGCGAAGACGAGTCGTACTAGGTGGCGTGCAGGATAATTTCTTATAGAACTTACCTGTCATGCGCCGTTTGGTTCTCTCGCGAACGAATTGTTGGAATTGACTGAAATGGCCGAACACGCAACTCAGTCGGGCGAGTCGGCTTTAAACATTTCTTCCACAACACTAGCGCGTATCAAACGGATATTAAACACAGATGCTATGTAGTCTACTCAAGAGAATGTCACAAAGACCAGTTTGGTAACTATTATAGTTTCGGAGCAATAAATTCTTAAAACTGGGAAGCCGCGGCCCGGCATGCGCCGCGGCGGCAACCGTACTTGGTACGTTGTAAAATTGTATTGCTCCGGAACTATTAGAGTTACCAACCTGGGCTTTGTGGCATTCTCTTGAATAGACCATAGAGCATCTGAGATGTTAATTCTAAGGTAATCGAGGAAGTTTTTCACCGTTTCATTTATATTTCATAACTAAACTACTCACAAAAATTAAGGGAACAAGAAAACTGTACAAATCTTTTGCTGATTTTTGAAAGGCTGCATTTCAGTGAAAAATGATCGCATCGAGGTTTCAAAAAAAGCAGTTTAAAGCTTGAAGATTCTACTTTTTGCAACTCGAATTGGACTTTTATTGTGTTAACGGTTCTTGAGTAATCACTGAAAAACCAACGACAAAATAATATTGAAAACTTTTGCTCGACTTTGAACCGGTGTACGTATTGCCAAAAATGTTTTTTCCCAAGTTCATTGTAACGGTCTTCTAGATCATTTAATTACCTTCAATTTGACTATAAATATCGCTATGTTTCCGTAATGCGTTGTTGAGTTCTCACCGATCAAAGCAAAATAGTCCATTTCGAATTTCACAATGAATTACTCGGGAACTAATGATCGTACAGAAAATTGAAGCAGGGTTTTGAAAACTGCAGAACATCCTTTATGACATGCAATTACTGGCTCTTGATAAAAAAATTTTTTATGAAGTGATAATGTTGATTGAAAAGAAGTTGAAAATTAGCAAATTTAAGGATATTCAGAAAATTTGGTATAATTTTGGATATAACCCATAAACGAAGGACATTGTCGGTATTTTTCCAACCTGAAAATGTCCCTAAAAAACCCTGAAAGTTACAGAGGGCGCCGATTTTTTTTCATAGTGCTCCGAAGGCTTAAATTTATCGTTTTTGTCCAAAATCATCGTAACAGGCAATTTTTCGATTTTTATTCATTTTTTCAGCTTTAAAATGTTTCTTAGCAATAATGCGTAATTTGTCTTTTCAAAGACATCAATTACTGAGAAAGAAATGAAAAAAAGTGTCTTTCGAAAAAAAATTTTTTCCAACATGTTTACAATGCGTGATTACCTCGGTACATTTTTTCTCGACTTCTTACACAATGGTGTGTCGTTTGCAGGTTAATTTTCGAAACAAATCAGGAGATTTTCAATTTCTTTTTTCACTACTGAAATTTTTTTACGAAAATACTGACTAGTGACTGATTAACCGCCTGCATTAGCGTTACCCAAAACATACCACGCGGAGGTTGCACAGTCGGATTTTCGCTACTTTTGTGCTTACGCACAAATGTGAACTATTCTGTCGGATAAATGAGACCCCGTGATTCGTCAGCTTCACAGTATTTAATGACTCCAAATTATTTTTCAAAAACTAACCTGCAAAGGACACACAATTGTGTAAGAAGTCGAGAAAAAATGTACTAAGGTAATCAAGCATTGTAAACGTGCTGGAATAACGTGTTTTATTTATCGTATTTCAGTATTTTTTGCAGTGTAACAGAGTGATGAATTTGAGTGTTCGTTTAGTTTTTATTTTTTGTCGTTTTACGAGTCGCGGTTTGAATGCTACGGTCTTAATTTTACCGTGTCGCGGAGTGATTTGAGGTTAGGTAGTTCGCGTTTTAATTTTGAGTAGGTTCTCCCTTGACCAGTCGCTGCCAGCACCTGACGGTGGTGAAGCGATCTGAAATCGAGAAAGGTTCAATTGTATGTGTTGCGGAATGTATGCGTGCGTGCGGCCGCTTTGACTAGTCGCTGCCAGCACCTGATAGTGGTGGAGCGGTCTGCAATGAAGAGAGGACTAGAGTCGGGAAGAGTTTTTAGGTTAGTCGTATTTTGTAGGTATAGCCCTTTTCTTGACCAGTCGCTGCCACGTAGTCGTGGTGGAGCGGTCTGAAATCGAGAAAAGGTTCTGTCTCTATCGCGGTATACTAATATGAATCCGTTCTGACCAGTCGCTGCCAGCACCTAGGTGGTGGAGCGGTCTGCAAGCACAAAGGATTCAAAACTTTCCTTGTGAGTGTTGGCATTCTCAAGACCAGTCGCTACGTGTCCTGAAGAGCAGAGGAGCGGTCTGAAGTCCCTTGGATACTTTGCTCTTGGATAGGTTCTTACTTGCGCGGTACGCGAATTCGACTAGCTGATCTGGGAGATTTGCCCGGCTTATATACTGTGACGAAGCGTCCCGGAGTTCGCTCCGTCACCGCCAACCTCCGCGTTTCGGAATGTACTTCGCACGTCGGGCCGGGGGGAGGGGGGGGGGGGGGGGGGGACTCGCGTTCCGAAGGGCCAAGCACGCACCACCGAACTATGTAACGAACTAACCCCGTTCTTTTATATTTCGAGCCACAGAGAAAGTTCGGTGATGTCGGCCGGACTGATCACCCGGTCGACATCCCGACGTTGACAGTAAAGTAGCGGCTGATGGAACGAGGCAGAGAGCAGGACGAGGACCCGAAGGATCCAGGCAGCGGATCGATGCCAATTTGGGACATGGCCCACCACCTGTCGGCCGCCCGGGGACCTTCTTAGCGCAACCCTCCCAATTATAGGCGGCGTAATCGGCGGCACGAGTCCGCGTCGCCGACCGCGTGTTAACCTGCGGCACTTGACTTCCGGCGTGCGAGGCAACGAGTACAACGGAGCGTTTAGAGCCTTATTACGGACGTTTGCGATTTTGAGCGAAACCGAAATAGTGACCTGTAGCGGAGTGCAGGAACCGGCCGCGTATTAGCTTGAGTCGGGGAGTTTTGTGGTCGCGGGAAGGAGACGAAGGAGCCAAGGACCAAGCGAGGCAGGTTAACTATCGGGCGGTGACGGTAAGTGGCACATCTTTCCTCTCTGCGCGTCTTCGGTGTGTGTGTGGTCGTTTGTGGGGTCTCGGAACGGTTCGGAATAGAGTCTGGATAGGAGTTCGTCGTGGTCGAAGGGTGGTAGAGTCCTGGGGGGTAATTTACCGGGGAAACAAAGTCGCAAGCTTAGAGCGACGGCTTCGAGGGGGGGGGGGGGGCGGCCTCGGAGGCCTCGTCGGGTACAGGCCAGAGCTGGTAAATGACCACGACGGGCTTCTAGTCTGGACAAGCGCGTAATCTCCCCGATTTCAAGTCAAGGCTTTGTTAAGAGCGTGCAGCCGCGTTAGAAGCGTGTAGCGGCGAGCGGACCTGTGATTGGCCGGCGTAGAGTAGGGCAGCGGCGAGCGGCCCGATGATTGGCCGCGGGCAACACGCGACTCACGAGCGGGCCCGTGATTGGCCGAGGGCTAGAGTTCGAACTCAACGTGGTTCCCGACCGGAAATCGGCGACCGGCCTCGACGGCCATCTTGTCTAACAACCGAATGGCGTTCTTTCTTGTGAAATAAATATCTTATGACGTACTTTCTCTCCGGGTTTGCTCATTACATCGGGATTTCTTCGCGTTCGTGACCTGCGTGATTTTTCAGGGGTTTATAGACTATACTCGGCCGTCTCCACCGTACTACGACGGTCGAGCCAGACTGCGTTTTTCCTCAGGCTGAGCACGGACCCGATTTGCAGAGATCTGAGCTGGTCGCGCCGCGTGACTAGAGCTGAATTTCCTTCCGCGATTTGCCCCAACATCCTCTCTCGCGTTTTTAATTACAAATATTGGTCCTTCCGGGGGCTTGGCGCCCAATTGCTGGGTGGGCGAGTCGCGGGGAATTATTGAGTAGCGCACAAAAGATCCACATTGCGAACGATCCCGGCCGCGTGGGCGGGTACGGCCGACAGCGCAGGCGGATCGGCGTCGCAATACATTCTATTTTCCAATTAGGAAGCTGCTTCTCTATAACTACTGTCGCCAATCGTCGACAGCACGCAGTTCCGTAAAGATCTTCCCAGTGGATAGTTAGATTTAAGAATTCATGTTTAATAGTTGTATTTGGGAGTTGCGTTATTCATGGACAAGATGGACAAGATTTAGCAATTTTTACAAGTGACATTTAGGCTTATATTTCCGCCCAGAATACGTACCCGAAAGGACGGTTAGAGTCACTGACTCACCCTGTATGTAGAATCAAAAAAAGTGTTAGGAGAAAATAAATCAACGTACATTAATTTCAATATTCTGGCGCTGCTGGCGACCAATCAACCTGAATGAACATTTATATGTATTGTGACGTTGCATTTTGGACAACGCCTCAAATTAGTACGAAGAACGTAAAGAGCGCGCGTCACCACTCTCGGGGCCTTCCGGGCGTTAATTACCGGCAGTAATTCCCTGAATTTCTTTGAGCTGAGGTCCATCGCATGAGGAGAGGAAAAGGAAAAACACCGGAAGGAGTTGTGAGGACGGGGCGTCCAGGGTACAAGAACAGGGGCGGAATCCCGGGGGGAGCCCTACCTAGAATAAGCTTTCCCGCCACTGACCGGGGGTCAGTGGGTCCAGTGGGGCACGGGGGCTCTCACTTCAGCGTGCGTGAGCCGGGGTGTGACACCGGTGCCCTGCGGGGTTTTGTCGTGGAGAAACCACCTACGTGGAGTCACCCCTATTGGGTGACCCACGCAGGACACGGTGATCCCTGGGGGATCGGGGCGCGGACGCCTGAGGGCCGATCCCTTTCCGGTTACACCAATTTCCGACGAGAGGCGTTTCCCGGGCCGCAACCAGCAGCAGCCGATCTCCCGAAAAGGACCTACTTATGCCATCTGTGGAGGACAGCAAGGACTCCCCGTGACGTCACAAGAAGCGACGCGGAAAATCCCGAAAAGTCATGCGCGTGCCGAAAGTACGGAGCAATTAGCGAACATGCGTTCATTTGATTCTAGATCAATGTACGCAGTAGACGCCTTTTCAGCAATCAGACCAATCTTGAGTAAGCGAGATGACTGAGTATTTTGTGGAAGTCAGCGAGTCGGTAAACGAACTTAGTTAGCCCTTTTCTTCTTGTTTCGAATATATGTAACGAACTAACCCCGTTCTTTTATATTTCGAGCCACAGAGAAAGTTCGGTGATGTCGGCCGGACTGATCACCCGGTCGACATCCCGACGTTGACAGTAAAGTAGCGGCTGATGGAACGAGGCAGAGAGCAGGACGAGGACCCGAAGGATCCAGGCAGCGGATCGATGCCAATTTGGGACATGGCCCACCACCTGTCGGCCGCCCGGGGACCTTCTTAGCGCAACCCTCCCAATTATAGGCGGCGTAATCGGCGGCACGAGTCCGCGTCGCCGACCGCGTGTTAACCTGCGGCACTTGACTTCCGGCGTGCGAGGCAACGAGTACAACGGAGCGTTTAGAGCCTTATTACGGACGTTTGCGATTTTGAGCGAAACCGAAATAGTGACCTGTAGCGGAGTGCAGGAACCGGCCGCGTATTAGCTTGAGTCGGGGAGTTTTGTGGTCGCGGGAAGGAGACGAAGGAGCCAAGGACCAAGCGAGGCAGGTTAACTATCGGGCGGTGACGGTAAGTGGCACATCTTTCCTCTCTGCGCGTCTTCGGTGTGTGTGTGGTCGTTTGTGGGGTCTCGGAACGGTTCGGAATAGAGTCTGGATAGGAGTTCGTCGTGGTCGAAGGGTGGTAGAGTCCTGGGGGGTAATTTACCGGGGAAACAAAGTCGCAAGCTTAGAGCGACGGCTTCGAGGGGGGGGGGGGGGGGGGCGGCCTCGGAGGCCTCGTCGGGTACAGGCCAGAGCTGGTAAATGACCACGACGGGCTTCTAGTCTGGACAAGCGCGTAATCTCCCCGATTTCAAGTCAAGGCTTTGTTAAGAGCGTGCAGCCGCGTTAGAAGCGTGTAGCGGCGAGCGGACCTGTGATTGGCCGGCGTAGAGTAGGGCAGCGGCGAGCGGCCCGATGATTGGCCGCGGGCAACACGCGACTCACGAGCGGGCCCGTGATTGGCCGAGGGCTAGAGTTCGAACTCAACGTGGTTCCCGACCGGAAATCGGCGACCGGCCTCGACGGCCATCTTGTCTAACAACCGAATGGCGTTCTTTCTTGTGAAATAAATATCTTATGACGTACTTTCTCTCCGGGTTTGCTCATTACATCGGGATTTCTTCGCGTTCGTGACCTGCGTGATTTTTCAGGGGTTTATAGACTATACTCGGCCGTCTCCACCGTACTACGACGGTCGAGCCAGACTGCGTTTTTCCTCAGGCTGAGCACGGACCCGATTTGCAGAGATCTGAGCTGGTCGCGCCGCGTGACTAGAGCTGAATTTCCTTCCGCGATTTGCCCCAACATCCTCTCTCGCGTTTTTAATTACAAATATTGGTCCTTCCGGGAGCTTGGCGCCCAATTGCTGGGTGGGCGAGTCGCGGGGAATTATTGAGTAGCGCACAAAAGATCCACATTGCGAACGATCCCGGCCGCGTGGGCGGGTACGGCCGACAGCGCAGGCGGATCGGCGTCGCAATACATTCTATTTTCCAATTAGGAAGCTGCTTCTCTATAACTACTGTCGCCAATCGTCGACAGCACGCAGTTCCGTAAAGATCTTCCCAGTGGATAGTTAGATTTAAGAATTCATGTTTAATAGTTGTATTTGGGAGTTGCGTTATTCATGGACAAGATGTGTGGTTTGATTTGATGTCGATCGCAACGAAGTGGCGACGGCGCGCGGTTTGTTTTGGTTTGCTGGGCAGGTTGCGGCTGTTTCCCGACTGTAACGCCCCGCAAATTCTGCGACCAAACTGTACGAATTTTCAAAAGCGTAGTAACCTAGGAGATAACGCGTAAACGTGCGACAAAGATAACCTGTACTTACCATGAAAGACAAAGATAGCAAATACCCACATAGTACGCAGCGCCACCACATTTAACATTAGGGAAGATATAGAACCAATAAGAACGCTTGTTAAAAAAAATTATATATTATTAAACATAAGGCGATTACAGAGGAGCTTCGCGATTAGATGACAGAAAGTATATAAGCCGCATAGATCTTCTAGTTCAGGCAGTCGGGTTCGCGCATAAGCGCAAGCAGAACTTCTCCTGGAGCCAAAGTATCTAAGGATTTCAGACCGCTCCTCTGCTCCTCAGTACAGGTAGCGACTGGTCCAATATACCTACACTCCTAAGGGAAAAACTGAACCCTTTCCGGTTACAGTCCGCTCCACCACCTCAGTGCTGGTAGCGACTGGCTGGAACCGCTTCATTAGCATATCGCGGTAGATCACAAACCCTCCTTCGATTGCAGACCGCCCCACCACGACTACGTGCTGGCAGCGACTGATCAAAAGAGGGTTATAACTACGCAAATCAAAACCCGACTCGAACCTCTCCCGACCGCTCCACCACAACTCTGTGCTGGCAGCGATTGGGCAGGCTAAAGCTCCCACACACATCCCTCAACCACGTAGAACCGAACCTCCCTCAACTTCAGACCGCTCCACCACCACTAAGGTGCTGGTAGCAACTGGTTAAGAGAGGATTCACTCCCAGAACACTAGAATAACTCATTCAGAGTAATCACCACCGACGGGACGCAACTCACACCACTGTTAAACTAGATAACCGGGCAAAAAACACATCACTTGTTAAAAATCACAAAGCAATAAAAAATCATAGAAGTACTTTCAAACCTCAAATTTCAATTCCCCATCACACGAATCCACGCTATCCCACAAAATCCACAGGCAGCCGCTCGCCTGTTGGAAAATTCTTCAAACACGGAAACGACACCATCCAGGTCGTTACACGACTATGAACCCTGTGTTGGTATTCGCTTGCGAATTGTTAAGAGTTAGCGGAACCGGTAGGATTAGGAATCGGGTGAACGGTCCGGGTCGCAGACGCAACCCGACCAGTCGGTTTCGAGCCGTACAGCAGTGTGTGTTGTGATAATACGTGAGATCGTTCTGGTCGGGAGTAGGGTCGCGCTTAGTGGTCGGATGTTAAAGCTGAATTTTGAGGCCGATTCCGGGGCGGCAAGCCGTAAAAACCGCCTTGTGTTCGCGCCCTATTTCGTGGCAAGGCGGTCCCAAACGAGCAAGTCGTGGGCGGGCCACCCCGTGAATTCGGGCTTTCCCGGCGATTTTCTCCGGCGATCGGTGGTGCGGGTCTCGCTGAGTCCGCGAATTGTCGCGACGGAGGCTAAGCCGGCCGCCGCGATCCTGAGGCATGTCTGTCTCTAACCCAGGGTCGCGGTTGGCGAGTTGGCCTCGCACGCCGATCACAAGCCGGGGAGTCGCCGGGACGAGTCGGGAAACCTGCCGAAACTAATCTTGCACGTGTCTTTGCGAACGCTAATTGTCTGGATCCGACTACTACTCCGCGGGATGCCCGATTTACAAGAACGGTTGTAAAATAAACTTATCAAGAAGTGAGCGTCTTCCTGACTATGTTGTTTCTTTTTTCTCCTTTCCCGACGGGGACTCGCCCTTCGGTGGCGACAATCGGGCGGCCCCGACCGCTCGATCGGCGACAACTACCCTATGTCTAGCAATATATGATTTTTCTTATTATGTGTTTTTATTGGCCTTATATCCTTCCTAATGCTAATCTGCGCTGGCGCTGCACGTTATGCGGGTATCGCAGTCCTTGTCGCACGCATTGGTCTTATGGTAAGTATTCTTACCCTTATTCCTGTTGCTATTCTACTGCACATTTAGTTTTTATGTATCTTAGGTTAGTTTAGTTTCGAAATATGTACAATTTTGGCACGAAAATTTGTGGGGGCGTTACAAATGTATGTTACAAAGCTATTTCATTATTTACTAGCCGCGACTTTTGCAGTTGATTTGCTTATTCATATTTCAGTTCTAATATATATGTATTTAGAGAAATTTAAAAAATTCTTATTGACTGAAAGCTGTTTTACGTTGTCTAATATCTTCAATTTAACTGCTTTTTATGTGAGAAATGCGTAAAACCGCCAATTTGGATTCGGGTCGTAGGTCCGATTTTTATTTTTTTGCTGCGCGATGAAGTCACTTTTATACTGCACTTGGCGTCTGAGAGATTAGCAACACTTAAACTTTCGGGCGGTCTCTACGCCGATTGATATGGTGAAACTGACAATGAGCTCTAAGTATGGCACTAGTAGCGTGATTAGCACAGACTATTTGCACAGTAAAGGTTTAGAGTTCGAGTCTTGGTACTTTTGGTTCTGTTTTATGTGCGAGTGTGATTTTTTTGTTAACGCCACCCATTACCTCAACAGTATCAGCAGTTGGAAAGGTTCATTGTATTTCAATTTTCGTCGTTCTGAGCTTACTGTTTCTATTATATTAACGATTTGGAAGATATCTTTTCAATTCTTTAAGATTATATTGTTAGGACTGTACTGAAAAGAACTACAAATTATAGTTGTCAGACTACGTCAAAGTTTTTGATGTTGGAAAAACGTTTTAATAAAATAATTTTTTTGTATATTTTGTTTTGTCACTCCAAAGTGTCCTCTCAGTTGCGTTACATTTTTTAGAACATTTGCCCCTATGCCACGCCATTCTTTTGATATTCAAGGGTGTAAGGTTGGCACATTGGAGGAAAGGGTCTAAAATTCGGCTAGTAGCACATGTATTTTGGATTCGTTTTGCGATTCTCCATTACGACGAAATAATACAAAAAATTTGCTGTTCGTAGTTGAAACATACATATAGGTATCTATAAAAATGGTTAGATACATTTGCAATATAAGAAATTTGTTAACGTAAAGTGAGAGTTCTATGAATTTTCAGTAGGTTTTCTCCAAAACCTATGCGCGAGATTGCAACCTATTTTAGGAGATATGCAAGAGGCCCAAGTAATATTTTTTCTGCAGAAGCCTATTGCATATAATATATGTAGGAACTCTTTCTGCAATCCGATCCTACAGAAGATATTATATAAACCTTCTGCAATACGGTTTTGGACGGTTTATGTAGGAATGATATTCTGCACAAATTCACATTATAACCTACGAAGGTCTTACCCTAGCCATATATCGGTCTTCAAAGATTAATTGCAATGTCTATGCAAATAATTTACCAGCGTTATGCAATGTATTTGTAGGCATTTTGCACAGCGTGTGTAGGTTGTCTGCATAATATTTCCTGGTCATGTACAAGGATTATGTAGAGTATTCGCAAAGTACATGTAGACTATACAGGGTGAGTCAATGACTCTTACCGTCCTTTCAGGTACGTATTCTGGGCGGAAATATAAGTCTAAATGTCACTTGTAATAATTGCGAAATCTCAACCCTTTTCGAGATACAGGGGGTTGAAAATTAAATTTTAAAAAAATCATATCTTCGAAACGGATAATCCTAGAGTCACCGGTCTTTTTCCAGAATGTGTGTGAGGGCCCGAGGTATCTGAAAAAATAGAAACAACGTGAAAATTATTATTAGGCCTCATTATTACTGATTTTCGTGTTTTAAAATGCAGTTTCTCCATGAACCGGCACGATTTTCAGGTACGAAAAAAATCACAGACATTGTGTGATGTACCAAAAAAATACTGCGTGATAAAAAGTTTAGAATTGTAAGAAATGTGGCCAGGATAAATTATTTAGCGTTATTCGCTAGGGGATCTCAATCCCAGGTTTATGGCGGCATGTGTCACTGCCGTAGAGTTCATCAACCTGACCCTTTTTTCTCTTTCACTCTCACACACTCCTTAACGCCTATTCATTCACAGCTGTGTTCGGTAGCAGGCCCTCGAGATAAGCTGGGTCTAACTGACCTACTGACACAGAGACCCGCCGATTTCGAGCCTTCTACCGCCTCAGTGACACATGCAGCCATAAACCCGAGATTGAGATCCCCCGGCGACAAACGCTAAATAATTTATCCTGGCCACATTTCTTATAATTCTAAACGTTTTATCACGCAGTATTTTTTTGGTACATCACACAATGTCTGTGATTTTTTTCGTACCTGAAAATCGTGCCGGTTCATGGAGAAACTGTATTTTCAAACACGAAAATCAATCATAATGAGGCCTAATAATAATTTTCACGTTGTTTTTATTTTTTTCAGATACATCGGGCCCTCACCCACATTCTGGAAAAAGACCGGTGACTCTAGGATTATCCGTTTCGAAGATATGATTATTTTGAATTTTAATTTGCAACCCCCTGTATGTCGCAAAGGGTTGAGATTTAGCAATTTTTACAAGTGACATTTAGGCTTATATTTCCGCCCAGAATACGTACCCGAAAGGACGGTTAGAGTCACTGACTCACCCTGTATGTAGAATCAAAAAAAGTGTTAGGAGAAAATAAATCAACGTACATTAATTTCAATATTCTGGCGCTGCTGGCGACCAATCAACCTGAATGAACATTTATATGTATTGTGACGTTGCATTTTGGACAACGCCTCAAATTAGTACGAAGAACGTAAAGAGCGCGCGTCACCACTCTCGGGGCCTTCCGGGCGTTAATTACCGGCAGTAATTCCCTGAATTTCTTTGAGCTGAGGTCCATCGCATGAGGAGAGGAAAAGGAAAAACACCGGAAGGAGTTGTGAGGACGGGGCGTCCAGGGTACAAGAACAGGGGCGGAATCCCGGGGGGAGCCCTACCTAGAATAAGCTTTCCCGCCACTGACCGGGGGTCAGTGGGTCCAGTGGGGCACGGGGGCTCTCACTTCAGCGTGCGTGAGCCGGGGTGTGACACCGGTGCCCTGCGGGGTTTTGTCGTGGAGAAACCACCTACGTGGAGTCACCCCTATTGGGTGACCCACGCAGGACACGGTGATCCCTGGGGGATCGGGGCGCGGACGCCTGAGGGCCGATCCCTTTCCGGTTACACCAATTTCCGACGAGAGGCGTTTCCCGGGCCGCAACCAGCAGCAGCCGATCTCCCGAAAAGGACCTACTTATGCCATCTGTGGAGGACAGCAAGGACTCCCCGTGACGTCACAAGAAGCGACGCGGAAAATCCCGAAAAGTCATGCGCGTGCCGAAAGTACGGAGCAATTAGCGAACATGCGTTCATTTGATTCTAGATCAATGTACGCAGTAGACGCCTTTTCAGCAATCAGACCAATCTTGAGTAAGCGAGATGACTGAGTATTTTGTGGAAGTCAGCGAGTCGGTAAACGAACTTAGTTAGCCCTTTTCTTCTTGTTTCGAATATTGAATAATTAGTGTACGAGTTAGAGTCACGATTTGTGCGGTATAATTGATAGAATTTTCTGGCTTTATCGGTTATTACGCATTAGCTTCCGGCTCGATTTCTTGCGAAATGATGACGTAATACCGTAATTGCGTCGCGTACGTACTGCGTGTCCTACCGAGAGTTGAATTTTCACCTCCACGTTTGTACTTCCACTGTAAGGGGATGACGATAAATAAATTGTACCGACCCTCGGATTTATTGAGAAATTTTGGTGTTTAATTTTGATGTGTGATTCCTAATTTGTGCCGTCTTTCCACCAATGCTCGTTAGAATCGGATCCATTTCCGCGTAGGCCGGCCCTGAGGAAAATTTCGATATTTCGATTTCGGTAAAAAAGGAGATTCTCGAACTAATTTTTCGGAAGAGATAAATACAGTCATTTTGTTAGTAATTTCCGACTGAGCTCCGGCTCGCGGCACTTCGGTGCCTGGTGCCCAATGGATTTAGATTTTGGAATTTTTGGATTTTAGGAGAGGATCTCGGAGGTAATTTCTTGTTTGCGAGGAGGTTTTCTAGCTAGCCGGAGGAAATTGTTGAACAAAGAAAAATTCGCGTGGCAGTATATAACGGAGAGGTAAGATTTTATTATAGTCTTAATGGCGGTTAGAAGGAGGTGTGTATTTTCTTTCTGTCTCTCCACCTCGACTGGGGCTCGAACCCCGATCGAGTCCATTTACTTACGTTGGATACAGATTTGTTACTTCGCCTTTAACCACTGACCTACGGAAGGAATATGAATTTTCTCACTTCAATTCATCCATTTGAGAGTCTTGTCTTGGTTTATGAAATTTTTATCACAAGACACTGTAATATTTGATTTCATAATTAGTTCTTTACGACCCAATATGAAATTTCAGATGCGATTATTATTGGCATATGAATTCTCTATTTTTTTTTAAATACGACTATCGTTAACATCCGTCCACTAGCACCTCAACGTTACGTATTACCTATGCACAATTTTATTAACAATTTTACCGTCTCGTGTGACAAAAAAACGGATGGGTTTACATCGGTATTTCGTTAAAATTTTAACAAAAATACGGTTCTATTATCAAAGAGCAACATTGTTTAACCAAATACATCGAAATATATAATTCTTTATACATTTGTCAGCGGAACCTCGTAGTCTGATTCAAACAGTTTAACTTCGGTTGAATAAAGTTTTCTTCACATCTCATGATTTTGTCAGAATTTAACGATTTTTTTAGTATTGTAATGTTCATTATTAAAATGTTTATCTTTAAATTCTGACAAAACTTTTAAGGAAGGATATGAATTTTTTAGTCAAAGGAAAGGACTGTTAGCTGGAGCTAGATAGATCTGCATGGGTGTTACGCCACATGTGCTGTATACAGCCTCTACGCAGCCACAATCTGGGATTTCATATTCTTCGTAGAATATCACTTTACTATCAGCAACTGAATTTGCATTAACGAAGAACTCATTTTTTTGTATTCTGGATAAATGAAATGAAATTACATATTTTATACTTGACCCACATCTTTGCATTTTGAATGCTCTTTTGGGATCATTATAATACACGTTTGCGCCCCCCTCCCCCCATATAGCACTGACCTGACCAGTGACTGTAAAGCATAATGAGACTTATCAAGGGGAAGGGGGCGCAACTGTAAAACGTGATAAGTCTCATTATGCTTTACAGTCACAGGCCAGGTGCATAAAATTGCATGAAATTCGCTAAGGACAACAGTATTTCATAGAGTACCTTTAAAGAATAGTGAACTTTCGCGCATATAATAATTAATGTCTCAAGAACAGAAAGAGATCGATAACTTTTATTCGCAAATATGTAATCTACGCATCGAATTGTATAACATATTACATTTTCAGCCGAATCGGTGAGGAGTGCCCAATGGTAAATAATTGCCGAAATATTTTATTACCTTACAATTGATGTGACGCTTGTTTTCGTATTTTATTTAAGACTTTTTTAATATCAACCAATAATTTAGTCGACCCGCATCGTAATAGATTTGTCATGTCTTTATCGAGCAACCTGCTGCAATACTTTGTTTTTACTAACAATAAGTTTAATTTGGAGAAAAACGATTCGCAGCGATAAGTATTGTTCCAAATGCTGCTGTAATGCGCATTGCCAAGGAATGTAGAGGTATTGTAAGATTTTCTGACAATACCAGAGGTTCTAGACTTCCAATAAATTTAATTGTAAATCAGTTTGATATGTGTGCTCATATAGAGCTTCCTACTTGATTTTTGGGTACGGTTCACGTATTGAGAACCTGAGTCCAAATGTCTAAAATAATATAGACAGTTAAAAACTTCATTTGGGCTGTAAAAAGTCTTCAAATGGGCCGCATGCGGCCTATGGGCCACGGGTTGGGCATGCCTGCTTTAGACAAAGACAAATAAAGTAACTGTATTCTAATGTTCCGAAGGATTACAGTAAGTGTTGAGTGCTTGTACGCTTGTTACACTTCCCTTGTGTTTCCTCGTCTGTTTGCGCGCTTCACAATTATACTTCACCTAACAAAGGAATCAAAATACTGTATGGTCGAAAATGGCTAATGCGCGATTTTGCTCAGAGTAACAACGTACTCAACGTCTGATGTCAGTAACGCTTCGAACGAGTAGAGCTCGATGTACTACCATTTGGGCAGATCTTCGCCCTCCGAACTATGTGGACAAACTAAGTTCTCTAATCGTAAGTAGATTTCGAATGGGTTTATACACCCAAAAATCTGCCCCGAACGTGCAGATGACCCTTCGACTCCCAGTAAAGGCCGGGGCCCTATCCAATTTAAAAGTGGAGCCCGATGTTGCATGCGTTAATTACGTATGTGTCACGGACGGTCGAGCTTTCGGGTGAATTTAAGTGATTACACTATTTGTGTTTAAGAAGGTTTATTCGGTATCGGTGCTAGTCCGGGTCAGTCTAATTGGTCTGTACTATTCGAGAGTTCGTCCGTAAGTCCCTGAGTCGTCGTCGTGGGTCCAGCGTCGTAAGGTGTTGCGTCGGAGTAGGGAGAGCAGTGTCAGCGTTTTGGGTCCAGTGGCGTAGCGTCCGTTACACTCCCCCGCTTTTGATTTTGATGCTCCTGCATCAATTTTCGTTCATATGGTCATTGGTCAGTAGCGTCCGTTACATTATGTCATTGTTTGTCTGTCAAAATAAATATTTATTAGTTTCTGATGTCTCAGGTGGTCACTATTATTACTTCAAGTTATATACTTTTTTTTTTTGTATATGTTCTTTGTTACCTGTTGCTACCATTGGATTATTCTGTTTGGTTACCTTGTGTTTGGTTTTGCGATTTATATACTTATTTTGTCTTTGTGCTACTGTATGTCTTTTTCTCTCTCTTTGATATTGTCCGTCTATGCTCCCTGTGTATTTCTGTGTAACCTGTAATGTCTTATTGCCTTTTGCTTTTTGGATTAGTTTAAATTCCTTATTTGGTTTATTGTGATCTAGTCATTTTGTCAACAGTATTTTGTTGTCAATCCGTTAGTCTTGTTAATTAGATAAATGGGTGGTTAGTTGCCAGGATTTTCTACTAAGGATTATTATTATTTTTTTCTTTGTGCGTTAGAATGCGTTGCTGTATGTTATGGATGTTAATTCTATGACTCTGTGAGATATGTCGAATTCATTCGTAAGCTCTATGGGTTGTCATTCGATTTTGTTATTTAAAGTGTCATAATCCACATGTTACCTATTCTTTTCCGCAAAATGATGATTTTCCTAGTATTGTATTAATTGCTATTATTGGTGTTATCAAATTACTATAATTATTTAGGCTGCGCTAACCGCACTACGTGTATCTGTCTGACAGTTTATCATGTTTCCTATCGTCCATTGAGTGTGAGATGGAGTCAGCTGTTTTCGATGGTAAGTCGGTGTGTAGTATGCTTCGTCATCGGTCTGTGTATCATGGTCATTTGTCGTCTTCGTCTGATTTGCGGTGGTTATGCTTAGTTTTTCAACAATAATTTTGCTCTGTCCTGTATCTTGTCGTGTCTTTGGTGGAGAACGGAAAGTTGGTTCGATGTCCGATTTCATTGCTATGTCCGTTTGATCGTAACTTTCTCTTACAATGTTAATATTTTCCACGTTTAACGTTGGTGATCTAAAATTCGGTTCTGGTGGTGCTTCTGTTAGTTTCTCTGTATCACGTTTTCGAATTATACTCGTTGGTCCTTGTTCCATTTGCCTTATCGTCGTTTTATTTTTGATTTCAGCATTTTCTTTCTGTGATTCTTCTAGGAGCTGTCGATCTTCTGTCTCTATGCGATTTGATACTTCGTCTTTTAGCCGACGGTCGCTGTTTCTCGCTATAGGATCTGATCCGCTTGCCAGGTTCACTTCTTTCAATGCATTTTTCTCTTTTCCTTTTATTATATCCTCTTCATTCGTATTTTGCTTAATATCTTCATTTGCTTCTTCATTGCTATCTTCGCTTTCATTTTCATTATTATCTTCATTTCTTCTTAATTTTATTTTCATTATTATTCTATGCTCTTCATTATCTTCTTCTTTTTCTTGCATTGTATCAGTATCGTAGTCCTGATTTCTATGTGTCATTTCGTCGTTACTATTCTCGTTATTGTTTTCTTCTACCTCGATTATTACATCTTCCATATCTGTGTCGCAATCCATATTACTTGCCTGGTTGTCGATATTTATTTTCTCGTAGTTTCCTTCTTCTTCGGTTATTTCATCTTCGGATTCCGTATCGGTGTCCTTATTCGAAGTTGCTGATTCGTCATCTGTTGTCCAATACATGTCTTCCTCTTCGTCGGTACTTTCTATTTCGCTTTCGTAATTGCTGTTATTTGACTCTTGATATGCGATCTTTCGCCACGTTTGATTTTCTGTATTTTCGTCTATCGTGTTGTTCTGTCTTATGTTGTGCTGATGATATAGTCTTTGTTTTTTATTGTCCTGTATGTTGTCATGTGTGTCGCTCGATCTTAATCTATTAGGTCTTATATTTATCGGTGTGTCTCTTGGGTGTATGAATGTTACGTTACTATTTCTTTCAACTACTTTCGTATAGTCTACTATTATCATTCGTTCTTTGTCATTAATATCTGATTTTCTAGAAAATTTCCATACTGAGGAACTGTAAGGGGGAATTGAAGGTGCTAAATCGTTGTCTGAAAGGTTTTGTGTCGGCTTGTGTACTTCTGTTTCGTGTAAGTATTGTTTTGTGTGTACAAGTGTGTTGTCTGTCGCGTGTATTTTGTGTTGTCTACTGTTCGTACGTCCTAGACTATTTTCGGGTACATAAAATAAGTTTGGGAATTCGGTTTTATTAACTCTGTCCATTGCATTCGTCATGTGCGCAGTCGATTTGTCATTTGTATATGTTTGGTTGCAGTCAGTTACCCTGTCAATGATTTTTGTGATGGGCTGTAATGTGGCCTTGGGAATGGTCGTGCGTATTGTTTCATTAGCCGCATTGGTGACATGCACATATGCCATATTCCCTTGGTTTTTTACCAACGCATTCGAGAATTGCAGTCCAGGACAAATAGTTATTCTGTCAATATACCCTTCGTCTAAGTCAGTGTCTACCAGTCGTACGTATGTCTGTATTGTGGTGTTGGGAGGTACTATCAGTGTTTCAGGTGTGGTAAAGTGTATCGTGTATATGCCAAATGTAACAAGCCCTTGTGAATATAAAATGTTGCCTTTCGTCTTTTTGAAAAATGGGTCTCCTAAGAGTCCGTCTTCTGTTATGGGAAAAGAATCAGGAACAATATGGAATTCAATACTATAATTCTTGAATTGTAACATGCACATACCCAGTGTTGTCGTTTTATCGTCTGTAATGCCTACAAGTTGATGTGTGATGGTTTTATATATGACTGTGTTATTCGCTACTTTACTTCTTTTTATTAGATTTACACTTGCATTTTTGTCAATAAATAGTCTCGTTTGTCTTGTTTTAATGTTTGGCGAATCTAATATAATTGTCGGTAGTAAATGGTTTGTTGAAAATCCGCATCTAATGCTTATCGGTTCGGTCGTCGGTTCTTGTATATTTACGAGTGATTCTTGCGCTATCGGTTCTCCTAATGTGTAGAGTCGTGCGATGTCTGTATCTAATTCAAAATTTCCATCGGATTCGGTTAATTCGCATTCTGTGCTGTGTTTTTGCGTAAGATTGTGTCTGTCAATGAGATTCTTTATCATTTGATCCTTTTTTAACCTATCCACTAGTTGGTGAGCCAATTCGTTTATTTGTTCATCCGTTAGTCCTTCGTGAGTTTGTTTTCTGTCCGTCGACTGATTCCTATTTCCGTCACTACTTCGTGATTCATATTTACATTTTTCTTCCGAATTTTCGCGGTCTCTGTACCTTCCTCTTAAATTATGTCTGTCTGTATTTCGCAAATTATCCCTATGTCTATCGTGTGTCTCGTGTTTGTATCGGTCCTGTGAATTATTCCTATATCTGCTGTAGTCTCTATTTTGTGAATTGTCCCGTCTTCGTCTGTCGTGTGATTCATTGCGGTAATTTGTATGGTTCCTGTCATAATTTCTATCATATTGCCTGTATTCGTTTAAATTTCTATGATACGAATTGTCACTGTATCTATTGTTGCTATCCCTCGAATCGTTTCTATATCTGTCGTTCGAACTGTCTCTATCTCTACTGTATCTGTCGCCTGAATTGTCTCTGTATCCATAATTTCTTTCGCGCGAGTAGCTCCTTCGTCTATATCTACCAAAAATTCTATCATATGAGTTGTCTCTATATGGTGAGCCAGTTCTACATCTGCAAGGTGAATTATTTTTATACGGCGAATTATTTCTAGATCGGTCTCGTGAATCGTGCCTATATTTATTCTGTTCCCTATTCCGTGATGTGTCTCTTAATTTTTCCGAATAATATTTATCGTGTGAATAATTATTTTGTCTATTGTAGCTTCTGTCATATGAACTGTCTCTGTAACGGTCTCGCGAGTCTCGTCTAAAATCTGTATCTGATCTACTCCAATTTTGTCTACCATAGCGTGTTATGTTTCTGTTCCAAGAAGGTGATTCTGTGTCGTCGTGAGAATTCTTATCGTAATATCCGGTCTGTCGACGTCTACGTCTTTCACCATATAGCATATTATTACTGTGTGAATTTTGCGGTCTTAGCGTCTTTAAATTTTACAATATTGATTGTCATGTTCATTGTTTCCTTATTGTTTAAATTATTTTGCGATGAAGAGATGTAAAATGTGGATGTTCTTTTCCCGTCATGATCCCGTTTTGAGCTTCGCTGTGATTTTTTTTTCTCAGCTCAAATTTTAATAGGTCAGAGAGTATGGTGTGTAAAAGCAATGTTTCGTTAGCAATGGTTTATGCGTGTTAGTTTGGTTAATTTATAATTTATGTGACTTACGGTACTGTTGCTGTCTGGGTATGGATTGTCATTCGTCGGTGTTGCGTAGTCCCGTCGTTGCTCTATTTTCTCTGTCTCTACTGTCGTTGTTGCTGTGTGTGTCGTGTTGTCTTTCCCTCACTAGCTCGTTTTCTGACATCAATTTTGTCGTCTGTTGTTGAAATGTTGCGTAGCGGTGTTCGTCTTTCTTTTCATATTTTCTCAAGGGCTCACTTCTGACACCAATTATGTCACGGACGGTCGAGCTTTCGGGTGAATTTAAGTGATTACACTATTTGTGTTTAAGAAGGTTTATTCGGTATCGGTGCTAGTCCGGGTCAGTCTAATTGGTCTGTACTATTCGAGAGTTCGTCCGTAAGTCCCTGAGTCGTCGTCGTGGGTCCAGCGTCGTAAGGTGTTGCGTCGGAGTAGGGAGAGCAGTGTCAGCGTTTTGGGTCCAGTGGCGTAGCGTCCGTTACATATGCAGCGGCATCGATCGTGTTGGGAGAGATTTGGGTTATCGGGAAGTAGAAAAGCGTATCGTAATTGGAAGGATTTCCTGTACCGAGTAGAATTCTAATGCATTTTTAAGTCGCTATGGCCCTATTCAGATGACGATAAAAATTTGAAGAAGAAAAATTGTCTGATGCAAAGCGACGATCTAACAACACATTGCCAGAACTATCTAAACATGTATAAGCAGATCTTAAACCAAGCTCCTCGTCACCACAATTAGGTCTACCGAGTTCAGGTAATAGTGCTTTCCTTCGGTTAATAAATCTATAATCTACTATCGGTATACCGCCGTTGGGCGTACATGTACATGTATACAGCCTCTATGTGACCACATTCTGGCTTTTCATATTCTTTGTCGAATATTACTTTACCATTGGCGAGTAATTTGTCGTTATTAATGAAGAAGGGTAGATTGCTTGTATTACACATGAATGTCGCACTTTATACTTATGTAGTAGGCTGGATCTTTGCATTTTAAATGCATTTTGTGGTATCTTTAATACTACGGAAATGATTTAAGTGATGCCCAGACTGCGCACATAAAAGTGGTTTGGATTCCACCTTAAACCGTAGATCCGAGAGCATATGACCAAAGGCATTCGGTCCTGAAACAATACAACAACGACCAGGACCACAATACAGACAAACACTAGACCAGCCAAAACCAGCCTCGAATAGGTAGTTAAATTACTTCGAAGAAATATCATATTCACCCAGAAAAATCTGAGTAAAATACCTTTTAAGTACAACCCCTAGTACCAAAGATACCTGAGTATCACAGCGGGATAAAAGATACCAAAAGTATTTCAAAACTCTCCCCGTCTACAAATATATTCTGTACGAAACGTACAAGTGTTGAAACTGGATTCATTAAAGAATGTACATGTATTTTGAACTGACAATAAGTTTGTGGCTATACGGTTTCTACGGCAAAATCAAGTCTCTACTAGCGATATTGGGCAAATACCATTGAAACGTAAAGCCCTCTGAAAGTGCTCAGAAAATTATACGACAAAGAAATGAATAAAATTCATATTTCTTCAGCCAGTTCATTAGTCAGCATCATGCTATTCACTATTCAATTTCGAAAAATGAATTTTTGGCCTGTGTAAGTAGTTTTGCCGACAAATATTTCGATGTAGAGATACTAAAGTGCTGTTCAGTGATAAGTAATAAGTGGCAAGTGAGAACACGTGGGCCGGAGCTAGCACCACGCTAACGATACATAGCCGCTCCGGTTTACTCCAAACTGTTTATACTCATAAAATGTGAAGCAAAATTATCCTACCTGTACGCCGCACAAAAGATTCGTCTTGCCCACACTTCGTTAAAGTTACCGAGAATCACTCTAACATCCTTCTCCTTTAACTTTCCAAGAGCTGACGTCACATCCGCTGCAAAACTTTGAGTTTCTACGACTTCCATTTTGTTTTCATCCAGGTCTGCGACTAATCGATTATGCGCCTACAAAATAATAAATATGTACGCGTATATCGCAATTGCAGTAATTGAAATACACGATAATCCTTCAGATTTCAGTTAGTACAATATACTTTGCTAATGAAACGCATCATGTACAAAGTGGCTCACTCTAATTTCACGAGAGGCTCCCCTTCTCAATGTGAACGCTACGGATTTGATGCAAGTTATGCGCCACAGAGCTTCTGAAAAAATATTTCACACATTTTCTTTTACGTGCTACATTTGACTTCATGAGACTGAAATTGGTGTAAAAAATATATTGTATCGTGAAAATATTTTGAATATCTTAAAAACTGTAAGAGCTAATCCAATAGGTGAATGAGCGATTCCAAGCCAAGTGATCACAGTTGATTCACACCTGGTCTCAGATTTCTTTAAATTTCGTAGGTTTGTAGCCCTCATCGAGCACTGTAAAACGCACTTTTCCGTTCCTCGATATCATTAATAGTTATTAAGTTATTAAGTGCAAAGTTTTGGGTGAACATTTTGTTGAAAATTTATAACTCAAAAACTAACAAAGGTACTATTGTGGGTTATGCAGTAACAACAAAGATGCCTATAGAATCCAAAGAGGTATATTGTCACATAACGCCATGTAGGCTCAACGAGATTAACATAGACACTCCGTAACTCGCAAGCACACGAGGGAAGAGGTAAGGACAAAAGGTAACACGTAGGAAGAGTGGGTCAGCTCTAGACGCAGCCGAGCAGCGCACCCACATGCGCAGTTGCTTTAGTTTTGCACACGCAGTCCCTAACCCACGCGGGACGTTTGATTACAATTTACAACAGGTACCATTATGCGCGAACTGCCGTTTTATTTGGAAATCTTCAAATTTTAATTAAAAAAATACTCCATGTTGGTAACATGGTACTATTGAGTTAGTGATAAAATATGAATATTTGTTTAATATTAAATAAAACAGTGAAAGACATCTTCAATTACTTTAAATATAATATCACGGATGCTCTGTAGCATTCTAAACAAACTTTGTAAATTTCAAGGAAGAGAAACGAAAATGCTCGGAGCAATAATAATTTTTTGGTGTAAAGACCCGGCCGAGCGCCCCGACGTTGCCACTGCGACCGTCCCAGGGCACTCGGGTCTGTACAACAATAACATTTTACTGCTTCGGACCTCCGCGTTTCTCCAACGTGAAATTTATAGGGTTTGGTCAGAATACTTCAAAGTATTACACTTCAAAGTATTACACTTCAAAGTATACGGAGGATATAAAAACCGGAGACCAACAAGTGGTTCCCAAGTGTAACTCGCGGATCTTAATAAAATTTGCAGGACATGTTGCAGTCGCAAAATAATCGAACCCATGATTTTTTTAGCTGCTAATATTCACCCCGAGGGGGTGAAAATTGGGGTCAAAGTTGGGGGTGCAAATGCGTTTTTGACGATTATCTTCGAAAGTATGATAGATAAAGCAAAAATTTATCGGCAGCATGCAACAAATAAATCAGGGTAAAAACTTTCTTGCGAAACCAATTACTTTTGCTAATATCATAATTTTTAATATATTTATATTAACTAATGTGGCTAAAATCAATGAAACTTGTATGGCGCTTGAGAAAAGCATATTTTCAAATCGCTACGTAAAATACGGAAGTTTTGGATGTTCCAAAATTGACTTAATAATTAACATTATTAGCATTCCAAATATTTCATATCGCCGGGCTTTTTTAATATTTCGGCAGAGTGTAAGTGCATTGTGTATGGTCAAAGAGAGTTACTTTAGCAGTAATTTTATTGTGTTGCGTGGCCGGGATTATTTCCAAAAAGCGGGTGCTAACCGAAATTAGGGCACCCCCAATTCATAAATTAAGCCCGATTTTCCGACCTCATCGCAAAGCATCATAAAAGCGTAATTCTTTATGTTCATTTCCTTGCCCACAGACGCCGATTTTTATCTGCCTATGAGTGTAATTGTTGTTGGTCAAGGTGTATCAGGTAAAAATCTGTTGAAGCCTCAAAGTTACCGTCATCGCATCGGTGACTCTCCGCTGTTGTTCATATTATGGGAGATGCAGGTAAGCACGTATTTCGGAGTCAATGCATTATTCCATGCACTCAATGCATTATAATGTTTTTCACTGTTTTATTTAATTTTAAAAAATATTCATATTTTATAACTATTTAGTACCATTTTACCAACATGGAGTATGTTTTTAATTAAAATTTGGACATTTCCGAACAAAACGGTGGTCCGCGCATGATGGTACCTCTATTACTTTTGGAACTATACATTTTTTAAGAAAAGTTGATCCAAAACTTTGCACTTAAGTAACTTAAAAACTATTAATGTTATCGAAGAACCGAAAAGTGCGTTTTAGAGTGTTCGATGAGGGCTACAAACCTACGAAGTTTTAAAAAAATCTGAGGCCAAGTGTGAATCAAGTATCATGATCACTCGGTGTGGAATCGCTCATAAGTAAGGCGGCCAGCCGGGTCGTTCCTGCAATAAAAATTTATTACGCGAAAACTAGACTAGATGACCCTTGAAATTTACAGGAGATATTCTTAATTGTCTAATGCACCTGTAGAATTAATTTCACCCGAATCAAAGATGGGTTTTTTGAGTATTTAACAATCAAAGTGAATAAACAATAATAACAAGTGCTAGTTTTTTAATTACGCGACTCCCATAATTTTTTTATAAAACTTCAATGTCTTTTCTTTCAAATGCCGTTTCGCACGGTCCGATATCTATCGCGGTCGTAAAGGTATGAATTTTTGAAAAAATCCTGACCCTCAACTTCGATCGTTAATAACTTTTAAACTATAAACGATAGCGAGGAATGGGACATCGCATTTTCATTTGGTGGACAAGGACTATAACATATTAAAGCTTAATAAAAGCAGAAACGGTAATTATTTACAATTGGGCACTCCTCACCGATTTGGCTGAAATTTGAATATGTTGTACTCTTCGATACGTAGATTGCGGATATACAAATAAAAATTGTCGCTCTCTTTCCGTTCTTGAGATATCAATAATTATGTTAACTAATTATTATAACAATAGGTAGCGCTTTGCCGATTTGGCTGTAAATTAAATATGTTATAGAGCTCGATGCGTAGATGACATATTTGCGAATAAAAATTACCGATCTCTTTCTATTCTTAAATTATTAATGACTATATGCGCGAAAATGCACTATTCTTTACAGGCACTCTATGAAATACTGTTCTCCCTATCGAATTTCATTATACGTTAGCGCCCCCTTCACCTCATCTGGCAGTGACCTGACCTGTGACTGTAAAGCATGATTAGACTTATCAAGTTTTACAGTTGCGCCCCCTTCCCCTCATCTGGCACTGACCTGACCTGTGACTGTAAAGCCTAATGACACTTAATACGTTTTATAGTCACAAGTCAGGTCAGTGCCACATGAGAGGAAGGGGGCGCAACTGTAAAACGTGATAAACCTCATTATGCTTTACAGTCACAGGTCAGGTCAGTGACAGATGAGGTGAAGGGGGCGCTAACGTATAATATAATGATAATGCATGAAATTCGATAAGGAGAACAGTATTTCATAGAGTGCCTGTAAAGAATAGTGCATTTTCGCGCACATAATCATTAATATTTTAAGAATAGAAAGAGATCGGTAATTTTTATTCGCAAATATGTAATCTACGCATCGAGCTCTATAACATATTTAATTTACAGTCAAATCGGCAAAGCGCTACCTATTGTTATATAATTAGTTAACATAATTATTGATATCTCAAGAACGGAAAGAGAGCGACAATTTTTATTTGCATATCTGCAATCTATGTATCGAAGAGTACAACATAGTCAAATTTCAGCCAAATCGGTCAAGTGGACACTATTTTACAGAGGATTTTAAAAATTAATATTTTTCATATAATTGTTAATAACTCGAAAACAAAAAGAGAGCGACAATTTTTACTTGCAGATCTGTCATCTACGCATTCAACTCTACTACATATTCAAATTTCAGCCAAATCGGTGAGGAGTGCCCAATTGTAAATAATTACCGCAGAAACCATGAGGTCCCGAAGTGTGATCACTTGGCGTGGAATTGCCCATATACAAATGGATTCACGTTCGAGCCCCCGCCGCGGCAGAAGATATATTTAAGACAGTCAAATATATTACAATACATTTAAATTCATCAAATTCCGTAACGTAGTCGCAGCATGACTAAAGAATATACACTGTATAGAAATCAGTTCACAAAAAATTCTTTTTTACATTTTCTGATCCCGTATATGGCCTGTATCTACCCTATATACATCCTACTTGCTGTGTACACATCCTGTAAATTATCTGGAATGGTCTACATATGGTCGATATAACACCTTTACAGGCTCAATTCCAGATTTTATGCATAATCACACCTGCATATGGACCGTCCAAAATGCGCTTGTATATGACCATTGAGAGGCTTTCAACAGGATCGATTTACAGGAGTGTTCCTGGATATAATACTTACAAGAAGGCTATGCATGAGAAATGTTACTTGGGTGGTTTCAAAACGCATTTTTAAGGAATGTTGGCAAAACAAGTATGTTGCTGTCGGATTCGTAAACAGGCAATTCTCTCCAGGATATCCAACAGTTGTTACTAGTAGACAAGCCAATGGAAGATTTAACAACCGAAGAAAAACCACCGATCTAATACAGCCACTAGCCTTATTTACATTTAAAACATGGAAATCATTACGCGTGTTAGTGCTCGCGGCCCCAGAAAGTTTGTTTTCTTCACACGCAGCCCTTACAACGAACTTCGCGGAGCTTGCGGGTGGACCCGAATCATTAATTCATTAATGATGGGTAGAGTCAATTCATTATCCCAAAAAATGACATTACATCGTGCATGTAACGTGCAAAAACGCGCCAAGTACATATAGCGCAGTGGTTTTATGGCGTGAAAAAGTAGTGAAATTAATGTCTGCCAAGTATGTGGGCCAAGGAAATTTGGAATCATATAATATTTTCTATTACTGAAATTACGGAAACAGATGTAAAAAAAATATAAAGTACGTTTCATTGGGACCTCAACAGAATCTCCAGCACCGGCATACTTGGGGCGCCTATTTTAAGATTTAGAAACTATTCGCTACTTTACGTAATCTACAGGATACGAGTGTTTACAAATACAGTAAAGGTAGTGCACTTATACACGTAGTATTCTCTGACGTAAAGGGTTATGTGCCGTGGCGCCCCAAGTATGCCGGTGCTGGAGATTCTGTTGAGCTCCCAATGAAACGTACTTTATATTTTTTTTAAATCTGTTTCCGTAATTTCAGTAATAGAAAATATTATATGATTCCAAATTTCCTTGGCCCACATATTTGGCAGACATTAATTTCACTACTTTTTCACGCCATAAAACCACTGCGCTATACGAACTTGGCGCGTTTTTGCACGTTACATGCACGATGTAATGTCATTTTTTGGGATTTCAATCCTTTTTGTACATTTATTATTCTACAATATTTCTGTTGTTTAACTTCAGCTTTCACTTTTACCGGGTTTATGCGACACATTGCATACAATGTGTGCTTATTTGTTTTTTAGTATGTATACCCAATTTCCATTTCCTATCCTTATATTAAGTGTTGTGTTAGAGTAAAAAACAATATCTTAAAAATTACCAGAGCATATCCAAAGAACCATACGAATTCCTCATCGGATTGAAAGCGAAATTTATGATTAAATTGTTCATTAGATCAAATTAATTGCATATTACATATTAAATGCGCACAAGAACTTGGAAGTATCAAAAAAGCATATGCAAAGTTGGGTAAAATAAAATTTTAGAAGATCACAATTCAGTCTAATGAACAATTTAATCACAAATTTCGCTTTCAATCTGATGACGAATTCGTATGATTCTTTGGATATGCCCTTGTAATTTTCATGAATTTGCTAATACTGCTATTACAAATTGCAAAATTCAAATTTGTATTGTGTATTATTTACTCTAACACGAAACTCGTAAATGTAACGTCAATATTAGCGCAGGAAATAATACAACGTGGAGTACAAATCCAAGTCTTGCAACTTCATTTATTGTAAACAAACTATTAACAAATTTCCGATTATTACAAGGGTATATTTGGAGACACTTACGAATCCGCCAACAGAAATCAGTCTCCAAATGTACCCTAGTAATGGTCAGAAATTTGTTAACAGTTTGTTTACAACAAATAAAGTTGCACGATTTGGAGTTGTACTCTGCGCTGTATTATTTCCTGTGCTTATATTAACATTTACGAGTTTCGTGTTAGAGTAAGTAATACACAATACATGGTATAAATGGGGCTTTCGTCTGCCGTTAATTATTTTTTCCAATAATTATTTTTATAATTTATAAACAATTATGTCCTTTAACAGTGATTGTGATGCAGGATCGCAAGGCGAATCCACCCATCTGCACCACCATAAAATCGTTTGAGACCCACCCCTAAAAAGTGTAAAGGACTACCCTCTTGAATAACAAGAGAACGGTACGGTAGAGAGAAAAATGTTATAAGGGAAAGTAGGAAAAGTAGGAAAACTCAAGGAATACTTGGGAAGGGCATACAAGAATTCACGAAAATTTCATTTGTTAAAACAGCTTAAACATGTTGCAAATTACACAAGATTAATGTATATCATATAAAATAATATGGTTTCATATTTGCTTTCATGAAAATTGTATTTTTTATTTGTTTATATTAAAATTCCTACTTGTGCGACTTTATTATTCTTGTAATTATACTTGCAGTAGGTACATCAGAAGTGTGAGGTAAAATTTTACCAGTTGGATTTGCAATACAAACATGTAATAAATATCATTTACAAGAAATTAAACATTAAACGATATAATGTATACATGTTACATATAGTATATCGTACATAAGTTTGTATATAAAGTAATGATTAACATGCATCAGAGTTGCAAATTGCGCAAAATTAATGTATATCATATAAAATAGCATGGTTCGATATTTGGTTTCTTGTAAATTATATTCATTACATATTTATATTGTAAAACCTACTGGTAGAACTGTATCTCACACTTCTGATGTACTTACCGTAACTATAATAATTACAAGAATTAGTGTTTGAGTTTGTTGGATTGGAGGTATTCATAACGCAGGTAAGTTTTGGCCATGTACACAATTGTAACACCCCCACCAATTTCGCGCCAAAACTACATGTATAAAAAACGTAGAAGCATAGAAGTAACATACTAAGAACGCGCGCAACAAGGATAACCTATACTTACCGCATGTAACAAAGATAGCGATACCAGCATAGTACGCAGCGCCACCACGATTAGCATTAGGAAGGATATAGGACCAATAGGAACGATTGTTAGAATAATCCGTATAATGTTAAACACAGGACGATTACAAAGAAGTTTGCGATTAGGTAAAGAACAATATATAAGTCGGACGAATCTCCCAGTTTAATCAGTCGGGTTCGCGCATCGCGCATGCAAGAACCTATCCTGAAGCAGGTATCCAACGGATTACAGACCGCTCCTCTGCTCTACGGTACAGGTAGCGACTGGTCCAAAGAATACCTACACTCTCAAGGAAATTTCGAGTCTTTTCTGATTACAGACCGCTCCACCACCTAGGTGCTGGTAGCGACTGGTCAGAACAGACTCATATTAGTATACCGCGATAAAAATTGAACCCCTTTCTCGATTGCAGACCGCTCCACCACCGTCAGGTGCTGGCAGCGACTGGTCAAGAAGGGCTCACATACATTTAATTAACAAATACATAGAAACCAAAACCTTTCTCGATTACAGACCGCTCCACCACCGTCAGGTGCTGGTAGCGACTGGTCAAGAAAGGCCTTACTTAGAAAACACGAAAAAAGCGAACTACGCAAAACGACACATTACCGACAGCGATAAAACTGAACAACATCGAAATCACAAATCATACCACCGTTTTAATTAGCAATCAAACAACACATATATAAGCGCACACCCTAAAATCACCACCATGTTACACTAAATTACACAAATAAAAACAGAAGCACTTTCAACTCTTGAATTTTTATTCTTTATTACACACAAACCCACGTTATCCCACACACATCGACGGGTAGCCGCTCACTCGTCGAATACAAACACAAGCGCGAAAAAAAGACCAGCCAGGTCGTTACATAATTTTGGTGACAGCGGTGGGATAGCGTAAAGGTTTGAGAGAACTTCTTAAAAAAAAAATACAAATAAAAATTTTAACTAATAGAATTAAATTAAAACAGTACAGTACAGACAAAAATGAACCAAATGGAGATTGACGAAGAGAAAAGCTCAAACACGATGTCCATGTACCTAAGCCTACGGGACGCAGTAGAAACCATACCAGCATACGACGGCAAAAACATAGCAATACATCGATTCGCAAAAACCTGCAGAAACGCCCTCCAAATCATAAATCCAAATGCAGAATTCGGATTAGTACAGCTCATCAAAAACAAACTCCAGAGACAGGCTGCAAGAGTAATTGCCAGCGGAGATTACGACACGATAGAAGACCTAATAACCGTGCTACAAGCAAGATTTGCCCCATCTCACACCTCGATGCAGCTGTACGGGGAACTCTCCAAACTAGCCCAAATGACAAAAGAAGCCGTCGTCGATTTTGGAAGTAGAATAGACGATCTACTCTCCCAAATAAAGAACTGCCATGAAACAGAAGACCCAGCATTCGCAGCTCAAAACAACCAGACCGCTGAAAGAAACGCCATCCACATGTTTTTAACGGGATTAAAAACAAATATATACACCCGCCTACCAAGGACGCTCTACGAAGATCTCAACGAAGCCATAAACGCCGCCGTGAAAGCCGAAGCAGAACATATGGAGCACGAGAGACGAACCAAGGAAACAAACACCATAGAACAAATAACAGCACAAATAAACCAAGTAAATTGGCAAAATAAGTACTGTACAGTATGTCGAAGACCCGGACACACCACCGACGAGTGCAGGAACAAAATAAAATGCAATTTGTTAGAACCTCAGAGTATTTTGTTCGATACTGTACTGAGAATGCTCGCTTTGCTAGCCGAGGCAAAAGTCAACCACTTGAGAGAGTAACTTAAGAACTGTGTTTGTAAAAACAGATGTCCTGCACTTTCACTTTTATGACCCAGGCTATTGGAAGGTCTAGGGTAGTGCAGTTTTAGCCAGTCGAATTTTAGTCTTCGAACAACGCACATCTTCATCTCTCGTGGCTTTCAGTATTACAATATACCAACCGTTTTTTTATTTCTTACACTGATCTCAATTTCATTTGATATAACCTCACCCCAAATAACCAATACAATTTCTGCGAAACCCCCGGACATTCAATAGAACAATGCAGGCATAAGGAAATATTAAAAAAGTATTGCGATTTCTGCAAAATAGCCGGACACGATACAAACGAATGCCGTAAAAAAATAAGAGCCAGCAAATTCTGCAATCAATGCAGAATAAATGGCCATACCACCGAGGAATGTTGGAAAAAGGGTTACCCCAAAAGGGGCGATAAGGTACATAGGACAGCACTGTTTAAAATCGGGAGCAACACACTCATTAAACCCCCCAATATAATCCTTTCAGGAACCCAATTCAGGGACTACCAAGGAACACTAATGATTGACACGGGATCAGATTTAAACATATTAAAAAGGTCAGCTATACTACGAAACCAAAAAATAGAAACAAATATAATACACGACCTAAGCAGTATAACAAAAGGACACATCACAACCCTCGGATATGTTAAAATTAATATTTTAGGAAAACCCATTAAATTCCATATCATAGACGACCTACCAATAAAACAAGACGGGATACTCGGAACCGAATTCTTTGAAACCCAAGGAACTCAAATCGATTACCAACAAAGAGCCATCTTCATAGGAGACCACGCGATACCATTTACCACCCCGGAAACCTTCACCATATCGGCTAGAACACGGAAACAAATATACATACGAGTACTAAATACATGTAAAATAGGATATATCCCTAGGCTAAAAATACATCCAGACTTACTAATTGGGAACGCTGTTATAACTAATAAAAACGGAAAAGCACAAATCTTCGCAATTAATACCTCCAATAACGAAATAGAAATCCCTGTACCCACGGTCAACTTACAGGAATATAGAGAAGTAAGAATAAATAAACCATCGGGAGACAAAACTAAAGCCACGAAAATCATGGAAATATTAAAAACAGAACACTTAAACCAGGAAGAATATACCAACGTAAAAAAATTAATTTACGACTATTCCGAAAGATTTCACTTACCTAATGAAAAATTACAAGCGACAAATAAGGTACAACACAGAATACTTACCGAAAATGAAGTTCCAATACACGTAAAACAATACCGCTATCCAGAGATCCATCGAGAAGAAATTAAAAAACAGGTAAACGAACTTCTCGAAAAGGAAATAATTAAACCATCCGTGTCTCCATACAATTCACCACTCTGGATAGTCCCTAAGAAGGCAGACGCCGAAGGAAATAGACAATGGAGAATGGTAATAGACTTTAGGAAACTAAACGAAAAGACAATCGGTGACGCATACCCATTACCCAATATAGTAGATATCCTAGACCAGCTAGGAGGAGCAAAATACTTTTCGACATTTGACCTCGCCTCAGGATTCCACCAAATACCAATGCACTCCGAAGATCAACATAAAACAGCATTCTCCACGACCTACGGACATTACGAATACTCGAGAATGCCCTTCGGTCTCAAAAATGCACCTGCAACCTTTCAAAGACTGATGGACCAAGTACTGATAGGGCTACAAGGGACAGAACTATTTGTATACCTAGACGACATTGTTATATACGCAACCTCACTACAAGAACACACAGAAAAATTCAAAAAACTAATGGCCCGTTTAACCGAAGCTAATTTATACCTACAACCAAGCAAATGTAAATTTCTAAAAAAGGAAGTAATTTATCTAGGACACATAATCGGAGAGGACGGCGTAAAACCAGACCCACAAAAAATAGACGCGGTAGAAAATTTCCCGACACCGAAAACAACAAAAAATATAAAACAATTTTTGGGACTATGCGGATATTACAGACGATTCATAAAAGATTTTTCAAAAATTGCAAGACCTTTATCTAATTTAACAAAAAAGGTACAAATCTTTCACTGGGCCCAGCCGCAACAACAAGCCTTCACAATATTAAAAAACGCACTTTGTAAAGAACCCATCTTGCAATACCCCGATTACAGTAAAACTTTTAATATAACCACCGACGCATCCGGCTTTGCTATCGGAGCAATCCTAAGTCAGGGAAAAATAGGGGAAGACCTACCCATAGCATACGCATCGCGAGTACTAAATGACGCCGAGACCCGATACTCCCCCACCGAGCGAGAATTATTAGCAGTGGTATACGCGGTCAACCATTACAGATCATACATCTATGGGAAAAAATTCTTATTAATCATGGATCATAAACCATTAGAATGGTTATACAAATTAGAGAACCCAACCTCCAGACTAATGAGATGGAAACTCAAACTGGCAGAATACGACTACCAGATAATCTATAAACCCGGGAAATATAACACTAATGCAGATGCACTATCACGAAACCCCGTAACACTACCACTCAACTCAAAACGATTGCGAACAACCAGCGAAGACGAACACGAACAAAAAAAACTAAAAGAGTACCATCAGTACAAAACAAGACCACTAAGTACAACAAATTCAAGTAGCGGGAACCCAGCGCCAAGGAAGATACCACGCATAGACTATAGTACAGAATCAAACACCGAAGAAATACTAGAAGAGACAGCGCCCCCAAGAATCCAGAAGAAAAGGGAAAAAACTAAAAAACGCAAACGAAGCAAACTCACGACGACAAAACAAATAAGAAAGAAAAGAGTAGTGACCGAAATAGATTCAACCACAGATGAAGAACTAGACATTAACGAAACCACAAACAAAAGAACAGACGACAGAACGAACAGGGAAGAGAATATAGTCGAAGAAGAAGAAAACACTAACGAAAACACAGACAAAGAGATAGACACTAATAAAGATGCAGACAACGAAACCAACCTTAACACAGATGAAGAAATAGACATTGACGAAACTACAGACAAAGAACTAGACAGTGACGAGACCACAGACGAAGAAATGAGTATTTGCGAAAACACAGACAGAGAAATGGACGTTAACAAAGATACGGACAGAGAAATGGATGAGGTCATAGAAGCCATGGATATCAGCAGTGCCGAAGGCACGGAAGAAGAAATGAACCGAAAAAAGATCCCAGAAGAAAGGAAGAGGAAAAAGAGAAACAGCACTACATCAACCTCAGAAGAAACCAATAAAAAAATACGAGTTACAGCAGAAGTTCATACGCCACCACAGAACAAAAAGAAGAGAGGAGGAGAGAGAAGAACAAAACAACTACAAACCGAACGAACACCAAAGGACTTAGATAAAACCCAAAAAATAGGGGAAGATCAAAAAATACCAAAATACACGACTAAGGATCCCCCAAAAATGGAAAAGGCACCATCCACAGGAACCGACACCAAAGAAGGAAGAAGAAGCTCCAGCGATACACGAACCGGACCAATAACACCTATTAAAATAAAAAGAATACCTCAGCCTAAAATAGTTGCAGAAGAATGGATACCCAATTTCATCGACGAGACGGAAGACCACCTATGGATGAGGAAGGACTTGAAGGTCATAGTCCTCGACCAAAACAGAATACCTATAGGAAGAATAAGTCAAGCTCTCATTAGAAATAAAAACCTAGAAATTAAACCAATAACCAAAAATAAAAAAGTAGTAAAAATAACAAAAACAATCTGGGGAGCAATCATACCTCAGAATCCCAGTCAGAGCCAATTAAACGTATCCATGAATAAATTACACTCTGAAATAAAAAAGGGAAAAATAACATTAGCTAACATACCAGAAGAAAAAGAGATAAACCCAAAAATGCTCAGATTAGCCATACGCATAAACTTCTTAGAAGGAAATACCCGGATAATAATATGCAAAGGAACCATAATTAATGCACCTAAAAAAGAAAGAGCACAGATAATAACAGAAAATCACACTACGCCTATCGGAGGACATAAGGGTATAAAAAAAACATATCAAAGAATTAGAAATGCATACTACTGGGAAAACATGAAGGAAGATATCACGAGTTATGTAAAAACATGTATAACTTGCCAGAGAAATAAACTAGTCCGCGTAAAAAACAGGGAACCCATGGTAATAACGGATACACCAACCGAAGCCTTCGACAAAGTGTCCATGGACATACTAGGACCGATCCCATATACTAAAAAGGGAAATAGTTATATACTAACAATCCAAGACAATTTAACAAAATACTGCCTAGCCATACCTTTAGCATCAATCACTGCAAAAGATATAGCAAAAGAGTTCACAGAAAAATTCATTTGTGTATACGGCAGTCCTAAGGCGATACTCACTGACCAAGGGCCCAATTTTACCGGAAGAGTAATGAAGGAATTCTCTAAAATCTTCCAAATAAAACAGCATAAAACCACTGCCTTCCACCCACAATCAAACGGATCCCTAGAACGAAGCCACCATGTATTGATCGAATAACTGAAACACTACGCAAACAAGGAAAAACAATGGGATGAATGGTTACCACTAGCCATGATGTCGTATAACACCAGCACGCATGAAGAAACCAAATTCACACCATATGAATTAATATTTGGGAGAAAGGCACGACTACCGACAAACCCAAAAGTAACAGAAGAAAGAACTTACCCAGAATACCTCAATGATCTAGTACACAAAATTCATAACCTTCGAACACTTGCAAAAGAAAACCTAGAAAAATCAAAAAACAGACAAAAAAAATATTATGATCAGAAGATACAGACGCAAGAACACCGCAAGGGAGACCAAGTCTTTCTCTTAAACCGCAAAACTGGGAAACTAGAACCCGAATACACTGGACCATTTACCGTTCTCGAAACGCTACCAAACAATAACCTTAAACTAAACACCGGGCTAAACAAAACCAAGGTGGTGCACATGGACCGAACCAAGGTGGCGCACATGGACCGAACCAAGGTGGCGCACCTAGCGCTCGCAAAGGGAACTAAACCTCAGACCCAATCTAAACCATAAGGACACATCATTCCCAGACGAACAAGCTTGGGAGAAGGTGAGAGAGAGAGAAAAAACCCGAACAAAGGAAAAAATGCCAAAACGATCAGGACAGCGACGACGATAGAAGGGGGAGGAAAATAGAAACCCCGAAAACACGCGAGTAAAAAACAACCCTGCGACTATCAGGAAAAGGGACATAGAAAAGATCCTAGAGGAGATGGTGCCGCACCCGAGGCCGGTGAGCCCCATAACAGGGACACCGGAGATAGAGGAGATATTAAAAGAAATGATTATTGTCCCCGAATTAATTGAGCCCTTAGACCCATGGGCAATAGGAAAAATTGACATCCCAGCGAAAAATTGGTTCCCTTACACCCAGGCTAGGGAGGACGATCCACGAAGATACCTGGGGATCATTACACATGGAAAACCCACAAGACCACCACCACGGACCGACGACTGCACATGTTTCCTGTGCAGGAGAGCCAGGGTGATACCACGCGGGATCGTCGAGAGATGGGCCACGAGTCGCCAGAAGCCACCGCCCTTCTGAAGAGCCCTCCACTAACCCTTCTTCCATCTATTGCTATCCTCCATTTCTTTTATATCCCCAAAAAACCCACCAAAGAAAAAAATGTAAATAGGATAAGTTTTCATATTTTCATATATTTGCATATATTTTATATACCATGTACCTTCGATATATTTCTTTTCTTAAAAACTAAGATACACCGATTTTTCTTTACTTCTTTCTTCTTTCGAGGACGAAAGAAAAGGTAAGGAGGGAGGTGTAACACCTCCACCAATTTCGCGCCAAAACTACATGTATAAAAAACGTAGAAGCATAGAAGTAACATACTACGAACGCGCGCAACAAGGATAACCTATACTTACCGCATGTAACAAAGATAGCGATACCAGCATAGTACGCAGCGCCACCACGATTAGCATTAGGAAGGATATAGGACCAATAGGAACGATTGTTAGAATAATCCGTATAATGTTAAACACAGGACGATTACAAAGAAGTTTGCGATTAGGTAAAGAACAATATATAAGTCGGACGAATCTCCCAGTTTAATCAGTCGGGTTCGCGCATCGCGCATGCAAGAACCTATCCTGGAGCAGGTATCCAACGGATTACAGACCGCTCCTCTGCTCTACAGTACAGGTAGCGACTGGTCCAAAGAATACCTACACTCTCAAGGAAATTTCGAGTCTTTTCTGATTACAGACCGCTCCACCACCTAGGTGCTGGCAGCGACTGGTCAGAACAGACTCATATTAGTATACCGCGATAAAAATTGAATCCCTTTCTCGATTGCAGACCGCTCCACTACCGTCAGGTGCTGGCAGCGACTGGTCAAGAAGGGCTCACATACATTTAATTAACAAATACATAGAAACCAAAACCTTTCTCGATTACAGACCGCTCCACCACCGTCAGGTGCTGGTAGCGACTGGTCAAGAAAGGCCTTACTTAGAAAACACGAAAAAAGCGAACTACGCAAAACGACACATTACCGACAGCGATAAAACTGAACAACATCGAAATCACAAATTATACCACCGTTTTAATTAGCAATCAAACAACACATACAGGGTGAGTCAGTGACCTTGCACCAAACTGAAACCACGTATTTTGGGGGTCAATAGAAGCCTAAAAGTCCCGGAACACAAAGTTGAAATCTCAACCCTTTCGGAATTACAGGGGGTTGAAATTTTAAGTTTTAAAAAATCATATCTTCCGACAGGATAATACTAGAGTCACGGGTCTTTTTCTAGAATGTGTGGGAGGGCCCAGGGTACCTGGAAAAAAATATAAACGACGTGAAAATTATTATTAAGCCACATTATTATTGATTTTCTCTAAACGGGCAAATTTCACGTTCATAGAAGAACTACAAGAAAATCAATAATAATGTGGCTTAATAATAATTTTCACATCGTTTCTATATTTTTCCAGGTACCCTGGGCCCTCCCACACATTCTAGAAAAAGACCCGTGACTCTAGTATTATCCTGTCGGAAGATATGATTTTTTAAAACTTAAAATTTCAACCCCCTGTAATTCCGAAAGGGTTGAGATTTCAACTTTGTGTTCCGGGACTTTTAGGCTTCTATTGACCCCCAAAATACGTGGTTTCAGTTTGGTGCAAGGTCACTGACTCACCCTGTATATAAGCGAACACTCTAAAATCACCACCATGTTACACTAAATTACACAAATAAAAACAGAAGCACTTTCAAATCTTGAATTTTTATTCTTTATTACACACAAACCCACGTTATCCCACACACATCGACGGGTAGCCGCTCACTCGTCGAATACAAACACAAGCGCGAAAAAAAGACCAGCCAGGTCGTTACACAATCCTTAAGAGTATGATGAGATTAAAACACACTTTACGTTTCAACTCCCAGGTTTGGAGTCCTCTTCAATTATATTACAATATACTGTCAATAAAAATAAACGACAGACATGAAAAATCTTATCCATTTCCTACATTTGGCGTTAGGTATGGGACTAGAACAAAGTGCGCAGGGAAGGTGATAAGTATTAATGCTAACTTACTTTAATCGAAGGCTGACGGAGCGCTTTCAAACATGAACTTGTGAGTTTAAGCGAGCCTGGAACGCTTGCATACAACAACTGACATAACGAGGCATGAAATTCTATATCTTGAAGAACAAAACTTGTAAACCGTGGCGTTCCAATCCTGTATGTTGACAAAGTCCTATGTAAAGAACAGGGTACGTAGCGGTGAGAGTTATGTAAAGAACAGGGTATGAAGCGGTGAGAGTTATGTAAAGAACAGGGTATGTAGCGGTGAGAGTTAGCAAAATGCTGTGGGTGCGAAAACTTACATGCATAGGAGGAACGCAGTAGAACAAAATTAATTGTATAGCAAAAGTGCAATCCCTTCGCCTATCCAACGCTTGTGAATGCTAGTTAATGTAGTACGCAACCTTTTTCTCATTGCTTAGAAGACTATTTTACAAAGCCAGTATCACTTGATCCGAGTTCAGGATTACCTTGTTCCCTTGATGTTTGTGAAAATGGTCTGCGAAGCACTGGCAAAGTTCATGTTTGAAAGCGCTCCGTCAGCCTTCGATCAAAGTAAGTTAGCATTTTAATACTTACCACCTTCCCTGCGCACTTTGTTCTAGTCCCATACCTAACGCCAAATGTAGGAAAAGGATAAGATTTTTCATGTTTGTTTTTTATTTTTATTGACAGCTTGTTGTAATATAATTGAATTTCATCATACTCCTAAGGATTGAATACATGGCCAAAACTTATCTGCGTTATTTTTATCGGATTCAAAGCGAAATTTATGGTTAAATTGTTTATTAGATCAAGTTAATTGCATATTACGTAGTAACCGCGCACGAGAAATAATAAAGCAGGCACAACGAAAACTAGATCCTGGAAGGTATACTAGCAGCGTCCGTCGATTTTGGGCCCGTGAAGATTACGGGATTTTCTAATATCTAATATTGGGAAGCATTTGATGCCCCCGGACCTCTGTAGCGCCCATTGAGAACCCTGTTCTAGTTCCGTATTCGTAGGTAGCGTCCGCCAGGCCGCGAGATGGCTACGCGCGCACACAGCGAGAAGCGAAGACACGGGCGAAAAAAAAGGATCTTTTTTGGCAGAATAATCCGAGCATAAAATCTATATCTCAGCAACGGCTGCACGGATTGTCTTGTTGTTCATTACCAATCGACGCAGAAAAAATCAAAGAGTTGAATGGAACAGTCATTCTTTCCCTAGATAATGCGAGTTTCAAGTATATTGCCATTTACCATCCGGATAGGGCCCGCTACCTAGTTCGTTCGCGTAAGTTACTTAGTAGGGTCGACGCGATGAACTGCGCTCGGCTATATATACTTGGCACGAGACGCTACCGCGGGTCTTGAAATGCATATTATGCACGGCGGAAGTTAAAGAACAACATGTTCGGCAGTTGTGTCGTACGTGATAAAATTTCAAAACTCTGAACGTTTGGACTGACTTGAGGTTTTTTTACTAATGGATAATGCAAAGGTAACGATAGATAGTGCTCGAAATTTTGCTAGTAGGACATAGGTATAAGTCAGCCGAGAGTTGTGAAAGTTCATGACCCCGGGTCACGCTGTGCTTCACAAGTTCTTTCAGGTTTTGCCCATTGTTCTAACCTGAAGGTATAGTTCGGAACGACCTGTTCGCTTACTCGTACGAAGTGTTTCTGCTGCAATTATATTGTACTAACTTAATGTAAATCTCCATTCTTGTAATAATGTAATAGAATTGTGTGTCAGGTACGGTCGAGAGATTGTCAGTACTAATATTTACTGGATTTCTGAGCACTGACAAGGGAACCTCCCGAGTGTCCGCCTCCGATTCCAATCAAACTTTGTAGGCCCATTAAGCTCGTGAAAATAAGAGATACGTATTTTTTTAGCGGCTAAATTTCATTTTTAGGAGGTGTAACCACCCTCCAAAGTTGGAGCATGAAAGGGCTATCTCGGTAACTATCGCACATACAAGAATATTTCTTTGGAAGAAGTTTCATAGTTTTTTATGCTCAATTTCAAAATGTTCATAAATTTAAAAAAAGTAATTTGTTTATAACAAAAAAATTATTCTTCCCCTATTTGGCATTTTTTGCAATTATCAATAGGGCATAAAAACTATGAAACTTTTTGCAAAGAAATTTTCTTATATGTGCGATAGTTACCGAGATAGCCCTTTGATGCTCCAAATTTGGTGGGCGGTTTCACTACCCCCCCCCCCAAAATGAAATTAGGCCGTTAAAAAAAAAATACGTATCTCTTATTTTTACGAGCTTAATCAGCCTACAAAGTTTAATTGAATTTGGAGGCGGACACCTCGGGAGGTTCCCTTGTGAGTTTGTTAGCAATTTTCTCCAAAGAAAACATGCCTCCGTATTTCACGTGCTACAACAGCAATTACGGATGCAATGTAAAATTTAAATACGGCTTTGTAAAGTCGAAACTCCTAGCTTAAATTCAAAAAAATATTCTTAATTTTAGGGTTCCTTTTGACAAAGTTACAACTCTGCAAAGATCGGCAAGTTTGCAACCTAAGCAAAGTGATTCTTTAATTTCTGGGCTAACAATAAGTGTATATTGTTAACTGCGTACCAATAAATAAACCAATTACTTAAGAGGGATAAATAAATATATTGTTACGTCCGTCCCTGCTTATGAGTCCGATGTTGCCTGCGGGTCGGACCTTGCCTTCGAGTGTGAGCGAGTTCAGGGTACTTGGCCGTCAGGACGACGGCCCGCTGTTGTTAGCAACGTTGACAACGGAGTCTAGCGCTAGACATTGAAGAGACCGGTTGTGTCTGCCCTTACAAGGGGAGGACCAGCAATGTGGGTCACCGATTTTTTTCTAATTTTGCACACACCTTCTTTGGACCAAACTATCAACATCCCTAAAGCCGAAAATCCCAACACTCCCCCATTTTTGAGAAATTGATGATTAAAGATCGGTGGCAGGGGTTAAGTAACCTACCTACATATTTATTAATTTGTACTAGCTATAAATTGTGACGTTGCACTTTGCAACGTCCCAAAAATTAGTAAATTCCCGGCACGGGAGTAGCGACGAGCACACCTCGGGGCCTCACCAAGAAAATGAACGCCGACTAATGCCCGGTGAATCCTTTTTTTATTGCCAACGACTACCACCGAGGACGACGATCGGAGCCCAAAGCCGCAGGGACTGCTTCCAGGGGAAAGAGTCTGCAGAGGAGGCCGGATTCCCGCCCGGAGCGCGGTAAATACCGGACGTCCAGCGGGGGAAGAAGTCGCCGCGGCCGAGGCAGGCCCCGTCAAAATTGGGGACGGGATACCTCGCGGTACTCCAACCCCAACGATTCCCGGGGGGAAGGCGGGTTGGAGGGACTCACCGGCCCCAGGGGAGTTGGTGCTCGGTGGCGCGGGTCGACTACCCTTCCCGACCCCGCTGGACCGGAACGAGAAAAAAACGGAAGGAACCTGGGAGAACGGCAGCATCCCGCGGAGACAGCAACAAGAGGGCCCATTTTCCACCACCGATCAGGCAGAGCAGTCCAGGGCAGCAGTCACCAATTATCGACCGTCAATTTATGGCGTGGCGTTTCATGAGGTTTCCGGGGTGGGGGTAGTCGCGTTAATTAGCATGCGCAGGAGATCCTCGCGGATCGCGCGGATCCGCGAGGAGTCCTCTTCGATCACCGACCGCCGACGAGTGAAAACGTGAAAGAGTAGTAGTGCGAGTTAGAGAACGAGAGAAGCGACGAGAGAGGACCACGAACACCCCAGCAGCCGAGACGAGAAAAATGGTGAGGTGAACAGATTAGCCCTTTTCGCGTTGCGAGCTTTATTGCGTGATACTGATTATTTGTGTTATTGGGTGATCCATTATCTTTCGTTCGGCCACGTTCAAATTAAAAATCCACGTCTCGGCTCCCTCTCCGTATCGCTTTGCGAGCAGTATAAGAAAATTGTCGTCGCGGTAATCGAGTGTATCTGTTCCGGGAGTTGTAATAGTAGGATTAACGCGTGTAATTCCGCCTTAGGGCGAGGTCGTTTTTCAATAAATTGTGCCAACTCTCGGAGAACGAAATTTCTGTGACTTTAATTTATATTTCGCCCTATCCAGTCCTGACGATCCTCTCGAATAACCGACCCCACCCGCTGAGCTCGTTAGTATCGCGCGTAATTTCGACTTGGGGAAGAATTCGTTTTTCGGTGTGTGTGGTCGAGACTCGGTCGCGTAGACCAACTGTATCGCGATTCCAGTAGTATAAATTAAAAGCGGGAGAAATCCCGTGGCACGCGAGTGCCTGGCGCCCATAGAAGTCTCGACAGTAGAATTTGATCCGCGGTTCCCCAAGTCGAGTCCAAGGAAATTTCATTGTTCGCGTGAAGTCCCGCTAGCCAGGGCAGTTTCGCGAATTGGGTGCGGACTTCACGTGACAAAATATATTACAACTTTCCGAATGAAACTTGTCATAAAAACATGCAAAACAATACTTTTCTCGACACCACACACATTGTATTTTGCAATCGTTTAATAAACAGTTTCACTTGTTGTAATATATACAGGGTGAGTCAATGACCTTGCACCAAACTGAAACCACGTATTTTGGGGGTCAATAGAAGCCTAAAAGTCCCGGAACACAAAGTTGAAATCTCAACCTTTTCGGAATTACAGGGGGTTGAAATTTTAAGTTTTAAAAAATCATATCTTCCGACAGGATAATACTAGAGTCACGGGTCTTTTTCTAGAATGTGTGGGAGGGCCCGAGGTACCTGGAAAAAAATATAAACGACGTGAAAATTATTATTAAGCCACATTATTATTGATTTTCTCTAAACAGGCAAATTTCACGTTCATAGAAGAACTACAAGAAAATCAATAATAATGTGGCTTAATAATAATTTTCACATCGTTTCTATTTTTTTCCAGGTACCCTGGGCCCTCCCACACATTCTAGAAAAAGACCCGTGACTCTAGTATTATCCTGTCGGAAGATATGATTTTTTAAAACTTAAAATTTCAACCCCCTGTAATTCCGAAAGGGTTGAGATTTCAACTTTGTGTTCCGGGACTTTTAGGCTTCTATTGACCCCCAAAATACGTGGTTTCAGTTTGGTGCAAGGTCACTGACTCACCCTGTATATATAGCTAGTACAAATTAATAAATATTTATAAAAAGAAATTTGTGTACGTTCATTTACTTCACCCTTCATCCCGACGAATATGATAATACAAATCGGATAATCGATAAATGAAATGATAATAATTGTATAAAATATGTTTTCCACCATGCGAAACATCGGAATAATAATATAAAAAGTAGTACAAATTAAAAGAAAGTACCGGCACGAAGTATTTTTTTTTATTAAAATTTGAGCATTTCCGCGTAAAACGCCGGGTCGCACATCCTGGTATCTTTATTAGTTTTCGAGTTATGAATTTTTGAAAAAAAGTTGATCCCAAACTTTGCAGTTAAATAACTTAAAAACTAATAACGATATCGAGGAACGGAAAAAACATTTTACAGGATTCGCCAAGGGCTACAAATCTGTGAAGTTTAAAAAAAATCGGGGACCAAGTGTGAATCGAGTGTGATCATTTGGCGTGGAATCGCTCATATACATTGTTGACTATGCTTAAATAGAAGTTTCGTTTCCAACGTGGAAAGGCGACGCTATTGTCTAGTACGATTCAAGATGGGTGGGGGTGCCTAACTACCTAGAAAGCCTAGCTCGCGGCCGTGTGCACGTGTTTCTAGCGCAGGTAGTTGTCCCATTAGGAGTAGAATCTTACGATCGTGTTCTGGCACTTTGAGCATCAGAGTATCTATTAGTAATTAAGTGGTAAACGAGGTCCACGCCTTTGGACTTGTACAAAGGTTATTTCAAAGGCGGACCTGCTTTGGGATCCAACATGGCCAGATACCCTTAATATTTTAAGCTTTTATTAGTGGGACCAATATCTAATGTTTGAGCCTGGTCTAGTTGAAAAAGCGCCCGTCCGTGCCAGTTGCACAGTCACCTCTAATTAACCGTGGTCCCACCAAACCTAGCAATGCAAGTTATGGAATACCTCGAGCGGCTTATATATCCTATTATTTTTTGGGGTGTTATTTCCCTTACTTTCTGAGTGAAGTTTTTAATTGACAGTTGGTTAAGAAAATGCAAAAACCGCGATTTCTAATAAAAATATGATCGCTATAATCTGGTATTCACATTGATGCAAATTGTGTTGAGTGTTCGTGAAGTTTTGTTGTAAATACCTCACGTGTTGCTCGTCTGTTTGCGCTGTTTCCAAAATTACAATTAATTTCGGAAAACTGGATTTAACTTACATCAGTACAATTTTCGGTTGCAGGTAACCATGTACGATACCCCTCGAGCATAACCTCGTATTCCCAAGTCGGTGTATGCTTTGACAGAGCCAAGCTCGATCTACCTCTATTTGGGCTGGACTCTGCCCCCCCCCCCCCCCCCCCCCCGCCCCAGGAACTGTGTGAACGACTAAGTTTTTCAAGTAGTTTCCAAGGAAGTTTATATACCCACAAATCTGCTTCGAAAGTGGGGAAGACGCTATGGTTTTCCCATAACGCGGGAATAGCGTCTCCAGACCACGTTTCTATGCACGGAAAAGTGACTATATGTGGATCGATTACGGAATATTCTGAAACAATGAAAGAAAAAACCGTCTGCGAAAAGTAAGAATGTACCAGGTCTGGAGATCGTTTTTCCGCGCTCATATGGGAAACCCATAGGAAAACGCAGATTTTTGGGTATGGGCTATTAGACGTGAAAACGATCACTTTTGGCAGCAGGCCCTCCGGTTTTGTTTAAATTGTAGTATGATCTAGTTTTTGCAAAATAATGGTAGGCTTAATTCATCATTTCGCTGAAATCAAACACTTTAAAAAAATACGGGATGTTGAAAATCGCGAAAAAGTGCATTTTTACCAAGACTTGACTCTATAAATGAATTAATATCTCAGAAACTATGGCACTTATAGCGAAGTTTTTTTAAAACCCAAAAGAGGAAGCACCGCCCTTTTGAATATATTTTTGTTTTTGTCATACCAACCATTTTTCAACCTGAAAATTGTTAATTAATTTTTATTTTACAAAAACGACGACAGGCTCACGCTTTTAAAAATCTGAAAAAATTATGTTGTTAGTTGGACTTTTCTCGATCTCTATAAGAAATTTTGTTTTGTTCATTTCATAATTGTAGACAGGGTCGAGTTTCAAAGTCAAGTACAATTTCAAGCGCTGCGCGCTAGAGAATTGACCCTCGTATCGAGTCCATACCACACCTTTTTTATGCAAAGTTACGACAGTTTGAATGAAAAGTGAGCTGCCGGCACTAGAATATCCCAAGGTACGCCACGAGGAGGTTGCACGGTCGGACTTCTACCCCATGTGTATTTGCGTTGTATGTGTGGTGTATGTGTGAATAGAAATGTGTATTTGAAGTGTAGTGTGTGTTTTCATGGACAATGTACGGATTTTAATTGTGATGCTTAAAATCGTGTGTTGCCTCCCCGTTGTCTTAGAACTTTTTCGCATCGTTCTCTCATATTGATACAGTTCCGTATCAAATTTTGGGGGATGCTGCGCCAAAGTGTCTGGAGAACAGTCGCTGGTGCTCGTAAATTCCCTCAAAATTTGATACGGATCTGTATCAATATGAGAGAACGATGCGAAGAAGTTCTAAGACAACGGGGAGGCAACATACGATTTTAAACATCACAATTAAGATCCGTACATTATCCATCAAAACACACATTTCTATCACACATACACCAAACATACAACACAAATACACATGGGGTAGAAGTCCGACCGCTCAACCTCCTCGTGGTGTACCTTGGGTTATTTCTAATGCCGGCGGCTCACTTTTCATTCAAAGTGTCGTAACTTTGCATAAAAAAATCGTAGCGGCTTATTTTTTTTAAATTAAAGAGAAAGCTCCAGGTTACACAACCCTGTAATTGGCGTCCTTCAAAAAAATTTACCCGACCCCGTGGCCCTTGTTGAACTTTGCAATTTTCTGCAAGAAAAACATGCCCTCATATTTTATGTGCTACCACAGCCCCAATGCACGCAAATCAAATTTCTAATGGCGCGTTGTAAAGTAGAGGCTTCAAGCTTGAATTTTAAAAAAATTCATATTTTTACGATTTTTTTGACAAAGTTACAGCTGTGCGAACATTGACAAGTTTGCGACCGGAGAGAAGTGGTCCTGTAATTTTGGTGCGAAGTGTATTTTGTAACTATTTATTTACAGTGTACCAACACGAGTTATTTTTTTTTATTAAAATTTGAAGTTTTCCGAATAAAATGGTGGTGGGGTTTTCGTAATCCTAAGCAACAAATGTTGGACCATATGTATTTGTCCCAGAATAAGAAATCACGGTGGTTGTTCTGGATCTTTAGTAATAGATGTTATGTTAATATGAAAGTATAAAAGGAGCATTTTTCAATAGGGCCCAAATGATTGATTTTTGAGGGGGCGTGTTGGTTGAACGGTAGATTTTAAATATGTTTAAGCTTTGCTTAATGTGTGTTTTCTTCCAGCTGATTACAAAAATCAATAATTACGTATATGTATACATATGTATATTGCATTGAACTGCATGAATTGTGTTCTTAGTAAGGCATAGACGGATATTATTTTATTTATACGGTTGCTAAGGATCGTAGCTCTCTTCCCATGTCTATTGCCTTCTTCTTGCCTTCATTACGGTTTTGCACTTCGTGTGTAAACGATCAAGTACCGATACTTGTTCCTAATAATTATAATAAAGTTCTTTTGCAAGTCTGCCTGATTAATTATTTACCTAATAACCAATATGGAATTGCCTTAGAATCCCACATCATGATCTAATAAAAAAGTAGCATAGCGTGCATAATAATATCATGCAAGTTGTGTTCAAGGAATTTTCCTCTAAATCTAATAGTTTATGAGATATTCGAAAGGGTAAATTGACCACCCCCGGGGGATAAACGACCCCCGATCGCCTTTGTTGGCGTTCGAAAAACGCTCGCGAGAACGCGGCGCGTCTTGGACGTTCGCGTGGTTTCCCCTGGTGACAGCGAGGCTCAGTCTTTGGTGGCGTGCGCAAAATAAAAACAAATGCGGTTCGGGGACCTCGCGAAGAGCCGAGCGCGTGGCAGAATCGAGCCGACCATGGTAGGAGCGACTGTGTTTCATGTGCGATATTTAGAGCGATTGTGATTAGGCGAGTTAGTGATCCAGGGGTGCTGTGCTGCGCAAGTGAGGGAGGTGTGTCAAGGAAGTACAGAGGTGCTGACCTTTGCCTGTCAGGTGCGCTTGGTGCCCACCTGCAGCATTTTTGTTTCCCCGAGGCGTGTGAGCACACTCGGCGGGTTAAGTCACTCTGCGTCGGTGTTGGCAGCTACTACCTGGTAAGAGAGCTCTCTTGTTTGTTAAATGGCCATTCTTGCGTTAGCCTCTTGCATTATTCGATCGTTTAACTGATGATAGTTTTAAAGGATTTAGTAGCGGCGTCAGACCTTGTACAGGAATGCAGGCTTTTTTCCCCAACAGGGATTTGGGGGTTTTTTATGCCGGCATTCCTTAGTCGTAAGTCAAAATCTGAGTTCGTCCCAATAAAGAGTCTTAGTAGAATGTTCATTTAGCTTTTTTCAGTTTTAAACCGCGATCATTCCCATTCCTTTTCCCTCTTAATGTTGGTGAGTAACCTTTTCTCATACCGCGTTGAATTCGTCTCGACCTTAGGTTTCAGAATATCAAAAATACGTTCGCACATCCATTTAAGAACATTAAGTTGTCATTAATAACTAAAAGCCGCCCCACTGCAAAAACATTCCCATACTCCCATTCTATGCGCGCTTTTAGCCATACAACTTTGCTCTAGGCAGTTTCCGGCTAAGTATAAAATTCATGTTAATTTTTGAGGTGAACACGTTAGATCACTCACCCTGTATATCAATAATTAATATGTATATACATAACTAATGATTTAAAATGACTACTCACCAATGAGTATCTGGGTTCATTTTGGTAAATAGTGCCAACTCTTGTCCAGTTAAAGTGTGCTAAGAGGGCCACACGGGGTGCATTAAATGCATTCTCAGACGGTACAACGCGAAAGAAGTTGGGAAAACTACTGCTGGTGAACATAGGATGGGTGTCTGCATAGCTAAGCTAAAACAAAAATACAATAGTCACATTAAGCAATTATGACAATACAGAGAATGCGTTAAACCTTTTAGTATTTAAAGCTACACAATAATTTTGGAATAATGTATATGAAAAACAATTTGTGAATTACGTAGTACCCGGATATTGTTTAAAATACGTCACAATTCCGTGACAGAAATTGCGGGAGAACCTAAAGGACACTTCGGCCGGCGCGGCGCGACCGCGGGCATGCTCCGCGAGCTCCAGACGGCGCAAGCAGACTCGAGCTACTGCCCGGCACGTGCTCCGAGGGTCAAAGCGTCCTTCAGGCCTTTTCAATCAACCTTAGTCCGATTGGGATAAGAGGCCCGTTCAAAGTTAAGATCTTTCTTATATCATCTATTCATGCATTAATTTATCAAGCTTTCTTGAGTAACATTAAAATCAATAATTGCTTCTAAGTTTTTCTGTGTCACTCTGTGACCAGACTTGTCGATACATTTCGTTCTGTTCCTGGGTCTTCGACCGGTGACCTCATCTCGATGATTTTACGTGCCCCCCTGCACATGGAACTTTGTCGGTACGTGCCGGCGAAAGGTGCGTGATCACCGTGAAGTCACACAGAGGATGCCGGCGCGAGCTCGTGGACCGATTCGCGGTTGTTTTTACGGGCCGCTCTCGCTGGGTCTTCCGCAGGGCCATTCAGTCCTTTCAGATCTCTCGAGAGCGACATTTCTAGTTTGCCAAACGCGCTTCTTACGACTTGTGATCTATTGTTCTCCTTAATTGTCCGCGAACAATCATCTTGGTTTTTGCCCAATCGCGCAAATACAGGTGCGAGTTTTCAGTTCGTATTCTTGTGGTGTTGGCCACTTGCGACAGAATTGATGCAAACGTTTAAGTGTCGCCGTCTTCTCCACGTCGCGGAAAATCTGTGTTCCGTGTGCTTGACCGCAGTCCGGCAAGCAAACCGCGATCGAACACGCGTTGTCATTCTACAGCGGGGTGACAACCCCCGCGTGCATCGAGTACTAACAATAAAACCCAATCGAGCTGTGGGACCGCCGTGTTCATTGTTCATTTATTGCCACAGCGTATGTCGTCAAGCGCCCAACAGCACAAGGTCGCCGGTCTCCCGTCATCATCCAGAATCGGCGTACGTAAATCGATTTCGTCGGAGATAAACGCAATACCGATCATTGGTGCCCCTGTGGGTGTTGTAGAAGGCAGGCTGAAGCCCTAAGGGCTAAGAACTTGGGAGATTCTTCGCCCTCCGGGGATGAGTGTCCAAGACGTCGGGCTCCGGGTGGTGAGGCGAACAGCCGTTTCCTGAAGTCCGGCGAGGGCGTGGAATGGTAGAGGGTTTACAGAGACGTGCATGCGAAGAGATGTCACTGCAAGTTTTATGCTTCCGTAGAACTTCCTCTGCAATTATTCTGCTCCAATCTATTCGCTATTTTGCTAAATAAAACGAATCTTCCCATTGACCGTTCGCACTTTCTACCGTGAAAGAGATACTTCCTTTCGCGTGAACCCGTATTCATTGTACTCTCGAGTTCACAATTAGTTTACGTATATGTATTTCGAAAAACTCTGCTCCTGCAGATAATTCTCAACACGTCGCCGAAAGCGATCTTTCTTTTCGCCGCATCGCATGCCGACGGGTCTTGTTCGGAAGACTTCGGCTACCGTCAGTTCTTTTTTCTTGTCAGCCAGGGCCTGTGCGAGCAAGTCCCTGCCAACCAGTCCTCCACTAGCAGGCAAACGAGTAGTAGCGCCGAGCAGTTAACAGATATCCATGCCCTTGTATGGTCCACCATGGCCAAGCAGCAAATAAAGTTACATAATTGTTCTTATCAATTATCAACGAGTACTGTGGGGCAGCGGTCTCCATAATCTCTCAAGTTGAAAAAGTGCGTGCGCAGGTAGCAAGAGACACATGAGCCGCAAATACGCAACATTCGCTGCTCCTTCGAGTCGGATCCGCGGTACGCGGTCCGAAGTAACAGATCCACGTCCTCGTCGACGAAGGGAGTTGAGAGAATCCGCGCATTATCAGGTTACTGAAGCTTCACCGGTATCTCGGCGATATCTGGATATCGACCTATCAGGATATCAGCACATCAGGATATTAAGACAGCAGGGCTAGCAGCTTTTCCAGTCTTTCGGTCGTCGCAACAAGGGAGTTCCTATCGTCCCGCACCAAGGCTGTAGCAGCGTTTTAGAATCGATATACGATCGGCAAATATCGCCGCTGGTAGCAGGTCAGTTCTCGCGTTTTTTGGGTTTCCTTTCTTAGCCTATCTTCCTTTTTGCGTTTACATTGCTTCTATTGCAGTTTAGACGTGGCTGGAGAATTGAAAGGGTTGAAGATTACCAAAGGCCTAATCAGGACCAGAATTACCAGGGCACAGCAATATGTAGAGAGATTAACAGAAGCTACTGTTGATAAGATTCAGCTCAGATTACGTCGCGATGATTTGCTCAGAAGGGTCGGGGAGTTTGAGGAGGTTAAGAGAGAGATTGAACTGGAGGATGATTCAGAAGGGAATGAAATTGAACGAGAGAATTTCAAAACTACGTATTACGCAGTCATGTCGCGGATCGATTATTTTCTAGAACCCGCAGCCCCATCTTCTTCGGGGTCTCCTGCACAGACCGTCGAAATAGCATATAGCAATAACGTGCGGTTACCGAAAAGAGATTTGCCGAAAAGGCCGCGGTTGAGGAATGGTATCCATCTCATGATATTTTCGTATCGCTCATATGTAACAACCGTCGTTGCCTCCCATCCAGTACTTTCATTATTTGCGGTCCTCTTTAAAGGGTGACGCCGCCGACGTAACTCGATCCCTCGGAGTTTCCGCGTTCAACTATGTGGAGGCGTGGAGCCTTTTGAAAGCTCGATACCACAACAGGCCTCTTATCGTTCAGACTCATTTGAAGACTCTTACCGATTTGCCAAAGTTGAACAAGAAAAATAGTATCGCCTTACGCCAGTTACTTGTGACGCTTAGGCATTGAGGGCCCTTACAGCCATGAAAAGTCCAGTTGCTCAATGCGATGACTCGCTTGTATTTCTAATAGTTAGCAAATTAGACGCGATAACTAATAAGGAACGGCAGACGAAATTAACATCGTCGAAATTGCCTACATTCGATCAATTGGACCAATTTTTAACACAGCGTTGTTCCGTTTTGGAAGCCGTATCAGGTAACGTTCCGAAGGTCGTGAATACTCAGAGTTCGCATAATCACCATCAAGCCGTAGCTTTTCATATAGTTTCAAAACCATTTTCATGCCAAATTTGTAAGGGAGATCATCGAAGTGCTTGCATCGCGTTGGACAACATTACGCGAAATTTACCTGCAGCATCCATTAACAGACATGAGTTTCAAAAACCGCTCAATATCGAGATAGGACCCGGAATTTTACAGATGCTCGAAAATTGAGGTACTACTTGGCGTTGAAGTCTTCTACGAACTTCTGTGCGTCGGGAAAATAAAGACTACGCGTTCACATCCTTGTCTGCAAAAAAATTACTTGGATTGGCTTATCTCCGGGCGGATACACAAAGCGAGCGTTTTTTCGTCTCCTTCTGTACGTAATCTTTCCACGTGCCCTGAAAGCATCGATCAATTGGTCGCGCAGTTCCGGGAAGCCGACGCCTTTACTGCTAGTGGCGGCACTGCGCGCTCAAAGGAGGAAAAATACTGCGAGGAGCATTTCGAAGTCAACATACGAGCGTAATTCCGACGGGAGATTCGCTGTCCAACTTCCCGTGACATCTGACAAATTACAAGAGCTTAGTGATAGTCGTGCTACCGCTTTGAACCGTTCTTACAGTTTAGAACGCAAATTAAACAAACAAACTGTTTTGAAACATGAATATTTCGAATTTATAAAGGAATACGAACGGGTGGGCCACAGGAGGCTGATAACAAATTTAGACACAACTGTAGACAACAAATACTACATGTCGTGTCACGCGGATCTGAAACAGGACAGTTGAAGCATCAAATTAAGGGTAGTGTTCGATGCGTCGCACAGTGGCAAACATGGGCCAGAACACGGCAAAAATTCGACACTCTTGATTTCGATTCAGTAAAAATTTTAGCCTTTGAATCTGACTTATCAAAAAGACTCTGTCTAGAAATGTTATTTATTAAGTTCAACAATTTCACCGACAACAACAGAACAGATATCACCAACTTAAACAGTGCATATGATTGCTTACGCCTCAATTAATTCGAAATAGCTTACCATCCGAATACCAGACTACTATTTCTCTCTTCACGCCTTTATTAATTCACAATATTCTAGAATTTTGCATGCCATACTGCCACTACCTTGGCCACCACACATTCTTGACATTTCTACCTGCCGCTTAGCATTGTTTTCATTATCGAGATTTTACTTCGCACCTTCACTGCTCTTCCGTCAGTCTACCAATATTCACATATTAATATTACCATCTTGTGCCTACTTTCTTCATGTACCAACTGGCTCTACAAGCTCCACGTTCCAGTTAGCACGATGTAAGCGTTGAAGCTGTCCGGTTCTTGAAGGAAGTGTTGGGTCGAATAATTTTAGTTATTTTATTTAGTTTTGGCCCGAAACATGCCAGTTTTATTTTAATTCTTCCGTGTTGGGTATTTGGGTTCTTCGTTCTGCGTTTTTGATGCTAACCAAGACCCACCTTCCGTTTTCCATATGAGCGATTCCACGCCAAATGATCACAGTTGATTCACACTTGGTCCCCGATTTTTTTTAAACTTCACAGATTTGTAGCTCTTGTCGAATCCTGTAAAATGCTTTTTCCGTTCCTCGATATCGTTATTAGTTTTTAAGTTATTTAACTGCAAAGTTTGGGATCAACTTTTTTTCAAAAATTCATAACTCGAAAACTAATAAAGATACCAGGATGTGCGACCCGGCGTTTTACGCGGAAATGTTCAAATTTTAATAAAAAAAAATACTTCGTGTTGGTACAACCTTAATAACAACATTTATTTATATTTTGTAACTATTTATTGAGGTTGTGCGACCCGGCGTTTTACGCGGAAATGTTCAAATTTTAATAAAAAAAATACTTCGTGTTGGTACAACCTTAATAACAACATTTACTTATATTTTGTAACTATTTATTGAGGTTGTACCAACACGAAGTATTTTTTTTATTAAAATTTGAACATTTCCACGTAAAACGCCGGGTCGCACATCCTGGTATCTTTATTAGTTTTCGAGTTATGAATTTTTGAAAAAAAGTTGATCCCAAACTTTGCAGTTAAATAACTTAAAAACTAATAACGATATCGAGGAACGGAAAAAAGCATTTTACAGGATTCGTCAAGGACTACAAATCTGTGAAGTTTAAAAAAAATCGGGGACCAAGTGTGAATCAACTGTGATCATTTGGCGTGGAATCGCTCATATACATGTTTTCGTTATTTTTCCGTTGTGAGTACGCTGCCACGTCTTGGAAGCACATTGTTTAGCTTCACAGTTATCGTAATCCTCTTGCATCGTCTCTATTAGTAAGCTTACCTATTCCTGAATTACTTCTTATAAACTTCATTACTTCAAGCCAAGACTTATAAATAACAATATTTAAACAATATTGTTCTTTCTCTAGAAGTTTACGATGCAAGAGGATTATGATAACTGGGAAGCTAAACAATGTGCTTCCAAAATGTGGCAGCGTGCTCACAACGGAAAAACTATATCCAGTGGATATGTATGGATGAATGCGTACTTATGCGTTACGGTTACTGTTGACTCGTTGGAGCCTGCGTTGATGAGTAAGTTTTCTTAATTTTGTTTTTCATTTGTTCTACCCATTTGAAACTGCTTGTATACTTGATATCTTGGATGTAATTTGTTTATATAGAGAATACATTTTTTCTGAAGAGGACCACACACCTGAGTGGTCGAAACGTCAAATTTTGCGTTGCTACTTGGTTCATACCCAAGGTGGATTGTTGAAATGGCCTTAGCAAATGAACTGAATTTATATACCAATCTGCATGAAGAAGGTTCTGATTTAATAAATGACGATCATGTACGGCACTAAAGCCAGGTCATTTAAGCATGCTACAACACAAATTATATCCGTATCACATTAAGCGTAGTTTAAAGGTTTGAGCTCTGCACTTATCAGAGGCTCTGTTCCTCACCAGCGGTTCTTGTAAGTTTCAAGCGTGTGTACAAGTCTGTAGAGAGGCATAGCGTACTGTACAGTGTAGGCCGCAAAATCAAGCTTACTATTGTTCTGTACTCGCGAGCCCGCTTTTTCCCTCTCGAATTTTCGGAGTGCTGGGAGAAAAGAAATGGGTTCGATATTTTGACCTGACGAATGAGGTACACTGCAGTGAAAAAAGTAGTCGAGACGTTTCCGGAGGATAACGAGCCTTCACCTCAGTACAGCAATGTTTACGATTAAGGTAGGAAAACACGAGGTATAAGAAGTTGGTCCGTTCCCGGAGGGTAACGGCTCGCCTTCCAAGACTTTGTGGGGTTGAGAGTAAGAATATTCTCGAGCGGCAAAGAATATTCCTAAATTTTGTGAGTTCTTTTCTCTAACCGATTCTCAGTGTTAGGTTTCGACAGGTGGTATAGTGATTTGACACAGTGATTTAAGGGTAAAAAAATGATCTCTATATTGAAAGAATTGCAAAAGATACCCAATAAAATAAGATTCTAAGAGAATACAATTTCTGTTCAGCGTGTGTATAAGTGTTACAAAAATACTTGTGTTCCTCGTCTGTTTCGCTCGTACAGAATTTAGTCGCGTACTTGAATATCAGATGATCGCACTAATGCGTAAAAAATGGTCGAAAGTACCGTGTAAGATCTTCCTCGGAATAACCCCGTATTCCACTAACTCGAAAATGCAGTGCAAGATCTACTACTGAACTGGGCAGCGCTTTGCCCTTCGGAAGATTGTGAGAAACTAATTCTGGAGTACTAGCGTGGTCGATCTTCAAAAGGGCAGAACTTCGCCCTTCGGAAGATCAACCTACTAGAGACTCCCATGCATAAAATTTCGAGTGGTTTATATGGTGGAGACCAACGCTAGTTTAGGGCAAAAGTGGGGAAAGCCCATCGGATTCCTAGGCGAGGCCTAGGAGATGACCAAATCTCGGCATGAGCCGGGCGCAGCGTGCATGCAGCTGCACGTGTGTCTCGCGAGTGAGGGATGCTTGAGAATATTTATATCAGTGGGGTCTCCTAGCGCGACGGTGATTCGAAACTATCGATTCAGATGCACGCTAGCATATTCTCGATGTAAAACAGAAAAATTGTGTGCGTCAAATACGGATCTAACACTACCACTTTCAAATTGTTTAAATATCTTCTAAGATCACAAGTTTGCTCAAGATTTTTATTAGGGATTCTGTTCTCAATTCCTCAGTTAGACACTATGTTTTTTCTATTGTTTTGTCCGTAATCTATGTACATTAATCACAGTAACATGTGGAGTGCACTGGAAGTTTTACTGTTTGATAGTAAACCATATTACTAATTCTTAATCTATAAAAGAATTATTTATTTTTTTTTAAAGTTTCTCATCTCTTCTTTTATTCATTATACGTTTAGAATATTTACAAATAATTTATAAAGGTAAACAAATAATTTAGCAGTTTAATTTTAATCATTTTAATAATTCACAATTAAAATTTTTAATTATTTATAAAAATATTTAATTAGTTTTTCTTAAAATTACTTCAACTTGAGTTTGGATGACAATAGTGTGAATGAATTGAATTACAAAAGTAGCAGTCAAGAGTTTCGAATTTTTGCCGTGTTTTGGCCCATTTCCGCCACTGTGTGTCATGCAAGTCAGAAATAGGCTTATTGTTGAATGACACGTTATTTGTCGGTCCGATCATACAAGAGGACCTTTTCTCTATTATCGCAAGATTCCGAACGCACGCTTACGTAATCACTGCCGATATAATCAAAATATATAATCCGGTCTTGGTGGATCCCTCGCAGGTCGGATTGCAGAGAATTCTTTGGCGGGACAATAAGCTTAAGCCTGTAAGGACTTACGAGCTGTTGACCACAACATACTGTACTGCTCTAGCCTGTTTCTCAGCTACGAGATGTTTGCAGGAAATAGCCAGTTTGTAACGAAGTATATCCTCTCTCGGAGCGTCAGCCGTTGAGCGTGATTTTTACGTAGACGACTTGTTAGCAGACGCGGATTCAATGGCAGAGACAAATCAGATACGGAATCAAGTCATTCAAATTTTATCGAAAGCAGTTTTTGTTCTTCGCAATTGGACATTACACGCGGTTAAACTATTGCAGGGCATTCCAGGTCAATCGGAGTCCAGTATGGTTCTTAATCTAAACAAGACCGATGACATATGGACTCTCGGCGTACAGTGGAATCCTAGCACTGACCTTTTCCGATATTCGGTTCCAATTTCCGTAACTTCACAGCGCGTCACGAAGCGCACCATTTTGGCCTCAATTGCGAGATTTTTTAATCCGTTAGGTTTAATAGGCCGGGTTACTGTTACCGCTAAAATATTGATACAACGATTATGACAGCAGGATTTGTATTGGGATGAATCTCTTTCGATCGCCGTGCATACTTTGTGGGCAGGTTCCGAGGGACAGCTCCCAGTTATAAACCAAAGCAAGGTCGAGCGACATGTGATTTGTAAACATCCAGTAGAGATCGACATTCACGGGTTTGCGGATGCTTCCGAGAGCGCGTATGGGGCGAATGTTTACATCATATTGTCAGATTCTCGGGGGAGGCTATTCAGTCAATTGCTATGCACGAAGTCGAAAGTAACGCCTGTAAAATTAATTTCTCTCCCCAGACTGCAACTGTGTTACGCGTACCCGTGAGGGGCATACATTACTGGTCAGATTTAGCAATCGCATTGGCCTAAATAAAACACTATCGCAAACTTGGACTACTTTCGTAGCAAACCGAGTATCAGAAGTCCAACATTTACTACCGACGGCATGTTGGGGTCACGTGCCATCCACACAGAATCCAGCCGACATTATTTCGACAGGTGCGACGTCAAACGAATTGCTCTATTTTTCATTATGGTGGGAAGGCTCGATCGCGTTCATCTACAGACAGGAGCCTACAATACCGGAGCTCGCGTCGGACAAGATACCGGAATGGCGAAGCGTACCCGTTGCGTGTACAGTTGCGTTGCAAGAAGGCGACCATTTCTCGCAGGATTTTATTTTTAACACGTTTTCTAGTTTTATTCGTTTAATACGCGTGATAGCTTATTGTATCAGATTTTTTCGAAATAGGCGCGAACCGTTTAACAAAAAAGCGGATCCGTTAACAAGCTCACAATCAGAGTGCATCAAAGCAAGGCTTCGTTTGGTCAAAATATGTCAAGCGAATGCATTTAGAGACCAGATCAGGGCTCAGTTAAAGTCAACTAACGCTTCATCGACAAGTAAATGTTCCAGTAGTACCAACGATTGGCATTATCATTGTAAAATGAAGAATTTGTTAAAAATTCATTATGCTAGCTGAATATCTAATTTGACCATGTAGTTTGAAGTTGCAGCTCAGAATATTTCTAAGCAGCAGTATGTTTGCTTGTGACAACGAATTGAGAGTCGCCTGCTGGACATCGAACTGAACAGGCGTATAAAGAAACGCGATAGCGTCTCGCGCCAAGAGTGCAGAGTTAGGCACAGAACTCTGATTTTGGAGATATTTCAGTGAGTTTTGGAAATAGGCGAAAACTGTCGTGGGGAAAGTTGTATGACTCGAAGAGAATCATAAAATGGTACTATAGGGATTAGTAGACTAAAATGTGTTTTTCCTAGTCCCTATTTTCCGCTCCTCCTCAACCGAAAAAGGTAGGTTTACCTGTTCGATGTTCACCGAAATTTAAACACGAAGTGCTGCTTTTCCAAATTCATTACCGTACATAAACACATTTTAGTCTACTAAAATAATAAACACTCTCAGTATGCAGCAGCATGGGACCAGCAGTAACAAAACTATTATTATTTATTATTGTTTATTATTTTAGTGTTTTATGTATCGGCGACCTAAGCGGTCCATATTAGTGTGTAGTATGCAGCGTTTGACTTTGCAATTAGCTTATTTTTACGGTTATTGGCCATGTGTGCGGGATAACAAAAAATTTATGTTGAATAAAATGTTTAAACAAATGAAATTTTCGTGAATTTTTGGATGCCCTTCCAAAGTATTCCTTGAGTTACGCTACTTTCCCTTATTACATTTTCCTCTATTCCGCATTACTACTTTGTTATTTAAGGGGGTAGTTTTCGGTACTTTTTTGAGATGGGTCTAGTATGATCTAATGATGCGGATGGTTGGATTCGTTTTGCAATCCTGCATCACGATGGAATGGAATAAACAGTTTTCCATTATAGAGCAGGTTGCTTTGGAATAGGACTAGAGTTCCAAAAACCTGTTTTCGGAGCACGGAATGTGGTTCTATGTACGTGTTTTGATTCTGGAGAATTCCTGAATTGGCGAAAGAAAAATCGTCAGAGAAAAGTGAGGATATAATAAGTGCAGCACCTGGTCTCCTCACTGTTTGTAAGATTTAACCAAGCCTTAGAACATTTATCCGAATCCAGGAGAGTTGCTAGGATGATGTTTCTGCCAAAACTGGTTAGATGCGGCTACATTGACGCTAAATTCTTCAGACCCATTAGCTTGACTTGCTTCGTGCTCAACACCTTGAAGAGGATTAGCAGCTATAGTGCAGCCTAATTTTCGATCATTTCTCTCACCGCTAGTTGATGAAAGAACTACACGTTTTACGATTGGATATTTATGATAGTAAATCAGAGAATATCTCCGATGTTCGTTACGCCGGTGTCTACCCATGTTCGTACATCATCATTTGCGTGCTTATCTTTCGGAGGCTCATGCTCATCTAATTAACCTGTAGCTTACAACGCTCGTCCTGCCTGTGTTCTTACGCATCTAAGCGCCCAAACCGCTATCTTTTCCGCTTCCGTTATCACAGTCTTCATAACTATATTCCTGTCGATTACTCTCCAACAGTTATAATTTTAGGTACTGTGACGTAACGCTTTTTCGAGCGCTCCGTCTGACCGGCCCCAGCGGAGAGTAGTCGCCACACACGCCAGGAAAGGGGGAAAAGCGTTAGAATATTAGAGCTAGAATTAATAACTCAGTATGTTTTTGGCGAGTTTGATAGGTAAGATCCGCGAATCCGGCCGGTTTGATCACCCGGACGGAATCGCAGCCACCAGGGAGCAGAGCCGCACGAGGAGACGGAGGGGACGCAAGCCGATCAGGACAGGACACACCATCTGGGAGCTGCTGACGAAGATACTAATTAGCAAATAATTAGGCTAGGCGGCGTAATCGGCAGCGCGAGCTTCGGCTGCCAACCCAGAGCTAAACGGACTTCACTTGGTTTCCGGCGTGCGTGGCGAACGGCCGCTATATTTGTGAGTAGTTTTGTGGGTGCCAGGAGTTTCGGCCCCAGTCAACGGATTGTTGGATGCGAGCGGGTTGGCAGACGAGGTAAGCGTTGCTTCCTTCCTTACGTTATCTCCTGTGCGCGGTTCTGGGCGGATATCGGTGACGGCTTGGGGAATCGAACGAAGATTAGGACGATCGGGTAGTCCGTTGTTCAGTAAGTCGTGAGAGGCACAGACCAGGAGAGGTGTGACCAGGGCAACAAAGTCGCGCGGTACGCGGCATCTTCGAGGGGGGTCCCCGGCCCTCGAAGGCCTCTCCTGGGACAGGCCAAGAGGCGACCGAACGGTGACGAGATTTCGACCAGGTAGAGTAGCTGACCTCCCTTCGGGAAACCAAATCCTCCGTGCTCGGAGTAGTGAGCGATAATTTGGCCGCGCGAGAGGCCGGCGACGGTTAAGATGTTTGAAAGCGGTGGCGAGCGATTGTGTGGCCGCGTGTGGGAAAGACCGATAGCAGTAGTTAACGCGGCAGGACGATTCGGCCGTGTTTGGCGCACTTCACTTGCGATAATAATAATAATACTCTCTTGGAACTCAGAATTAACCGATATTTGTTTTGGCGGCTCGGCCGATCCCGCCGTGATCGGACGGTCGAGCTTTGTGGTTTTCCTTGTTCGGGCTTTGCACGAACTCTTGACCCACAACGAGCTAGTCCGAAAGGGCTACGTACGAGATAATTCTCCGCGCGATTCGGAACATCTTCCGGTCTCTTCTATTATAAATTTTGGTCCTTGCGGGGGCCTGGCGCCCACTTCAGGAGCCGGCGAATCGTGTGTAGGTGCGGACTTAGTAACTCCGTTGACAAAGAACGGACTTTGCGACCGAATTCGGCATCGCGGACGAACACCGTCGGCCGCGAGAAAGAATCGTCGTCGCAGTACTCATATCTACGACAGGATTGAGATTTCGCAATTTTGGTGTTGAACTTTTGGACATGTGTTGACGCATAGAACACGTGGTTAAAATTGTTTCGCGAGTCACTGACTAACCCTGTATACAATAATATCACGTTTCTCTCTTCAAAGAAGGCTGCCCTCGAATATAAAAACAGTCGAACTCATTGTCAGTCTCACGTGTCTGGTAATGGTAGTGTGATACCGAAAGTCTACAGTTGCAAGAACGAATCAATAGGACATAGCCAATCTCAAGTAGGTCTCCACTAAATCGCCCAAGCGGAAAGGGCCCCCTCACTGTAAAGCACCAACACTGGGCTCCACTGAAGCGATTTTGGATAATCAACTTTAGTGCAGTAATTTGATAAAAAATCCAAGTTTTTATGATAAGATATCAATAAATATTCACTAACGAGAATCCTTAATATTTCTCCGAGGGATACGCACCTGTCTTTATAAACAAATTTAATAGTCGACTATGAAAATCGACGATTATTATTAATTAACGATACTTTTTGTCACAATTTTATTTCTTTAAGACACTCCTGACCCTCCTGTATACTGTGGAAAACGAGGTGCGTCTCTAGTATGGTGCTCCTACAAAATATGAATTTTTAATCCTTCAGAAAACAAATGTTCATATCTTCGAAAGGCTTAACATTATGTCACTATTTTTTGCATGTTCTCGTTCCTTTCTATAATCCCAAAAAGGTCCCTGACCCATTGCATCACCCTGTATGAAGCAAGTTGTGCACACGACTACTGCTGAGAATCCGTGATATTCCGAAAATATATAACACTCGCCAAGGACAACTACATTAAAATATATGTTAAGTATCATACGTTGTTGGGGGGTTTATACCCAACGGTGCGGATTTGGTAAGGAAGCGGTGCAAGGTTGCTAGAAGATAAGCGGCAGAATAAGATTTCTCCTGAATGACTAATGCTGGAATTTTCAAATAACTGAATTTATTTGCGCCTCGGTACAAGTATTTCCTAGTACTCTTTCAGGGAGGGATCTTCTTGTTGATGATCCTGAGATATCAGGGGTGTCGCAAGTCCAGCTGTGGCGATCCTTGATTGCAACTGTTTCCTGCCAAGAAAGTAAACACCTACGATTAGAAATTGTACGATTTCGATGATCTGCGAATTTCGTAAAGGCTAATCGAAGCGGAACTGCTGGATAAGCACCAACTGCGTTCCAGCTAAATAAGTACGACGAATACCGTTGTGTTGTTGACTATTTGTAAGCTAGTTGTAAGATCCAGATGATAAGCAGAGTACATCATCAATCTCCAATAGTTGTAGAAATGACCACTTCGCTGATTTGCGTAAAGAGAAGTAAGCACGAATGCCCAACGCGTACTACCTTGACTTTATAAGCAACTAGTAAACAAGTAGACCAATGTGTTGTGTTAAAGATCTCCGCGATATCCTCGCGTAACAGCAGCTCACATGTGATTTCCAGGTTTACCATGTCGGGAATTGTACTGGTAATTGTTCAACCACGTTATACATATCCAGAATCAGTGTCCCCAGTCTGGCCGAGAGTAAACGTAGAAGACGCGACGAAAAGTGTGGCTCCACGCGATAGCCGCGCTTATTATCCCTAGCGGACATCCTGCTGTGATTAAAACATTCATAAGTATAGAATTTCTGTATTGAGTGACAATCGTAAGTCCGATGGAGTTTTCAAAAAATCCAAATCTATTGCTCATTTGCAAGCTGATTGCTGCGGGAGACTAAATGATGTTTCCATCGTGGAAACTCTGATCAAACTTGTGTCCCTGAACGAAGTGCATTGATCAGACAGGAAATCCACAGCCACAAAGGGGGCATACACCACGTTATTTCATTCGCACGTTTTTCCTCTCTCTGTCTTATTCTTCTACCTTTCCACTTGCCGCCAGGTGGTCGACTGTATAATTCGATCAGAATTTCGCGACTAAAAATAATCAGCTGGCTTTTTTATTCTCTCTGGTCGCATACCTGCGAAACTGATAACCAGAAGTGAATCTGTCGATTCTTCCCGGCAATGCAAATTTTGAACGCATGAATTACAAGGATTTTCCTTTTCCAGTCCAAACCACAAAGATAAGTACAAGTTGGAAAGTTGTACTCATCACAAGGAATAGCTGGAAACCTAAGCGCTTTCGTTGCGCCTCTGTATCCACTGTGAGGGACTTTGCCCTGGCCAGTCGTGGTATTTGGCCAACACTTTGCATTTATAGTTTGCAACCCTGAGGCAGATAGATAGATACGACCCAAGTTACCGGATTCCGGAAAAAATCGACCGGGGACAATGAAAAGCCAGCAAACAAGATGTTTAGACGTGGAGATTGATGCCTATATACCTATTAGACTTCAGTCGAATATTTTGAGTTTTGGAATAACAGTTCAATTATACAGCCTAACGCCCAACACAATATACCCTTGCTTTGGCTGTGAAATTCTTGGCTGATCGAAGCACCTCGGTTGGAGACACGAGTTTGATCAGACCTGTCACGACGAAAAGATCGTTTAATGTCCCACAGCCACGAACTTCAGGAGACATTTCATTGTACAGGGTGTTCCGCCCGCCATCAAATTCCAAAGGCATGCCGCAGACAAACGCCGCGTGAAATTTGTATGCACGCGTAGGCTAAGGTCCATGTGTTAATGGGCCCATCGGCTACCGCCCGCTGCGAAGGCTGCTTGTGTGAGTCGCAAGTGCCCACCCAGACATAAGTCCTAGCCTGTGCGTGAATGGGCGCGACGGCGCGACGTTTAGTCTGCGGCATGCCTTCCGAGTCTCATGGCGGACGGAACACCCTATACATCCGAGCAATTGCTTTTGGACTTTTGGAAGACTTCGTCAGACTTAGGATTGCTAGTCACTGCAGAAATTCTCTGCTTATGAGTATTTCTATCACGGTAGGATTTGAACCATGGATAATACAGGCGGTTATTGCGTAGAGGCCGACTATTTCTTGCGTCTTTCTAGGTTTGCAGTCGGTCAAATTGTAAGTGGAGGCGCTGATCCTGGATACGGATATCATTCAGATCGCGGCTGAACAGTTGATTTGCAGCGTTTGCCCTGTACTGCTACCGCCCGTACGATCCTTTAAACCCTCGATAGGGTAAACCTGGAAATTAATGTGTCGTTGTTACGTGATGATACCACGTAGATCTTTAATGGAGTACATTGTGCAATTTTTTATCAGTTCCTTGTAACAAGAAGGCAGTACGCGACACGCATCTGTGCTTGCTTCTTCTTACGTAAAATCAGCAAAGTGCTCATCTTTACGAGAATTGGAGACTGGCCAATCATTTTGTATATCCGCTGGATTTCAGGTAGCAAGTAGTCAATATAACGACAATAGTCATAGACACGTAGTTATTCAGTTAAAACTCAGCTGGCGCTAATGCAGCCGTCGCGCTTTCATTAGCCCGTACAAAAATCCAGGATCTGCGAAAACGTATAGTGTCTAATTATAGGTGTTTAATATCCTTGGCAGAAAAAACTATTTAGAAACAAGGATTGTTACAGCCGTTACGCACCAAATATAAGCAGATGAAGCACGGCGCACCGCACCCGAACAGCCAAAACTGCAGACGTAGAGCGAAGCCCCATGTAGTTTTCCGTTGTGACATTGCATTTTCGAGGCAACATCCCAAAGGAAAAGAATTCAAGAAATCAACGCGGGACAGGACATCTCGGAGCTTTCACGGAGTATGAGTTATTATTAATACCGATTTTGGCCTCAGCTAAGTGGCATAGGAGCGGAGGTCCTGACGAAATTGTGACATATTACTGACATACTTGTTAGCGCCAAAATTATTTCGAACGAAATTGGTATTGAGACAAGTGCCTGAAGAGTGTCCTACGACAGTTTATGATAGGGACTCAGGTCAGTCAAAGCCACTTGAGTGAGAGGAAGCATGAGTGAGAGAATGTGCAGGCCTGGTACCGATGTCGGCTAGTGGCCCGACGTCACCTAGCCTTCGGAGGTCTAAGGGCTGCACGTGTGACTGTTAAAGACCGGCAAGCAGCCCGCCGCTGCGTTGCCGAACTTAGGGATACGCTTCCTGAAGGATCTGGCCATGTGGTGGGAAAGGACGCAGTGTCTTCTGGTAAGAGGACTGTGATTGACCCTACGGCACTTACCCCAGAATCATATACGGGAAAACTACTCCTTAACGCCTCGAATCTTTATCCTGACGAACCTTTCCTATTAGTGAATCTAACATACTATTGAGGTGGTTCTGATAAAAATGAAACATTACAAAGTTGATTCCAAGTTTATGCAAATTAATAATTTAATTTCAATAACCACATGTATGAATTGTAAAATGAAACATGTTAATTTAAAAATTTCCAAATTCAGGGCGGAGCATTCTTTAGCGGGTTACGAACAGTTGCAAGCTAGGAGCAGCGCGATAGCTTAGGTAAAAGGAAAGCAAGAAGGCGAACGAAAACAGTTTTTGAATATGGCTTTTCATACGGCGATATCACGCCAGTGGGAGAATGGCATGCCACAATCTAAACATCGCGACTCTAGCCACTTCATAGACGTCACCAATACAGGCGATCTGAAGTGGGACAGTTTGGCTGTGTGTATCAACGTGTAGTGTATCCGTTTTAATGCGTATTAATTACGTAAGTGAATGCGTAGGCTAGCATCTATCCGTCTTTTAGAAATCGAAGCCAGTATCATCTAGTTTTTCTCGCGAAGCCATGTCTCCAACGATAATACCATTTTTGACAGACATCGTGTCCGGCAGCATCGATGGTTTATATCTTAAATCGAGATAACGTGTCTTGCCTCTTAAGCATATTTGATGTCGGCGACTACTGCCTGAACTCGTTATCCATTTGAGAGGGTTTGAGAGCAAGCTCTTCCTGAAATTACTACGTGAACTGGGCTCGCATGGTTAGCCCGTAAAAAATGCTCTGCTTTTAAGAGAAATTCCCGAAAGGGCAAGTTCTAGAAGTTTCCAAAAGTACTGGATAAAAAAATTGTTTCAAAATTGACTGAGGATGTAATACCCGACAACATCGCCTTAGGGAGATTACAGAATGTGGGGGTGGTTGCAGTCTCAGAAACCTGTTTCTGAGGTACGGACTGCGGTTTAATGTGGCCTAATTTTAGAATATATCAAGAGACAAGGTCTTGTCTCGGGTCAAGTAGCAGAATACAGACCTTGTATGTATTCCGGAGACAAGTTGCTCATGTCTTTGCAATGTTAAAACTCCGTAAACATCATAATTTTTCAAATTTTTATAAACAATTTCTGAAAGTCCATGTCCAGGCGACAAATGTGCATAATTGTTATAAACAATTTGTTTATCCATCGTGGAGATAATATACCTTAAACATAGCTCAAATTTTAAGAAACGTCGTCTCCGTCTCCGTTTCCTGTGTCACGCTGGCTACGCGTTCGCGAGACTCTTTCTTGTCCACTGCCCCTCGTCCATTTTTTCAGCTTTTCCATCCCCTCCAGTCATCCTCCTCCTCTTCACCCTTCTCCCCCCTGTCATCCACCTCCTCATCTACCTCCTCCGCCACTCTTCCACCTCCTTTTCCTGCTTTTTACTCCACAAGCTCCTTCTCATCGACCTCCTCCTCTTCCTCAACCTCCACCTACTTCTCTACTTCCATCCTTCACAACGTCCTCCTTCCCGCCACTTTCACCTACACCTCCACTGTCACTTCTCCTGCACGGCTTCCAATTCCTTCCCTACTTCCGCCGCCGCTACCTACTCTATTCCTCCATCACCTCCACCCTCACCTTGACCTGTACCTCCTTATTTTGTATTTCACTTATTTACTGAAATACATTGATAATAATGTTGTTAATTTACATAGGTTTAAAGTTAACGTATTGGATATTATTGAGAGATAAGATTTTATTGCGGGACAAGTCGAAAAGGGTAGAACTGATGGATTTTAAACTATTAATCAGCTGCATATTAATAATAAATTGTACCTGCGATTTATTTCCTTCGTTAGATGAACTAACGGTGGTGAAATCTTTAATGATTTTTGACGCCGAAATTTAATACCAAATTTCAACTTCTGACGATTGGATGTTTATTAGGGTACATCAGAGAATGTCTGTGAATTTTCTCAACTGTGATATGGTATACATCTTCATGTTGAAACTGTATGCTCGAGCAAGAAAAATTTATAATAATGTATGTTAATAATACTAGTTTTCATATCGTTTCTATGTTTTTTCAGATAGCTCCGGTCCTTCCACCACTTCTGGAAAACCCCTGTGTCTCTAGCATTATCCTGTCGCGAGATATGCATTTTTAAAGGTTCAATTTTTAGGGACTGATATCCGCGAAAGGGTTGAGATTTCAGCATTTTTGTGAATAACTTTACTAGTTAGTTTGGAACGTAGAATACGTGGTTAAAATTGTTCCACGAATCACTGACTCACCCTGTATAAGCCAGACCTGGTAATTACGGACGGCGCCAAAGTGTCCGTGATTCACGTCACGGTGCGCTACCAGAACTCTAACACACTAGAAGACGCCGCCTGGGAGAAAACGGAGGAACTACGGAGAACGTTTGATGACCGCAGCCGGCACTTCAAACTTAGAATTTTCGACGATCGGCGTTAGAACGAGAAGAACAACAACACGAATACAGAATATTGTCTCCTATAGAGATTCGAAGTTTATATATCGAAACCGAATAAATGCCTGGAATCGCACCGGTTTCTTTAAACAACGGCTGAACATTTATGTCATTTATATACATTGTCTATTCCAGTCCATACATTCGGTCGGTCCGTTGATGATTCATACACTTGAGATACCGAATAAATTCGAGCTACCCGAAAAATTCGAGTACCGAATGTAGTCAAGCTATCCGAAAAATTCAAGCTATCCGAATATATTCGAGCTACCCGAAACATTCGAGCCTCCGAAGCATTCGGACCGCCGGCTCGGCTCAAATAATGGAACCGAACTGAACCTGGTTCACAAAATACGGGTACTCACTGTGACGAAGCGTTTTGTCGCCGGTCCGTCACCGCCAGCCTCCGCGTGAGACAACTTGCTACGCATGCCGGGCCGGAGGGGATTCGCGTTCCGAAGGGCGAAGCGCACTAGAAAGAGGAAATTACTAACCCCGTTTGTTACGATGTATCTTTGAAACAGGAAAGTTCGGCGATGTCGGCCGGACTGATCACCCAGTCGACATCCCGACAAGCAACACACCAACCAACCAGCTGAGGAACGAGAGAGAAGAGCTGCCGCCGGAGAGGGAGCAGGACCGGGATGGCAAGGATCTAGGCCGCGAATCGATGCGGAATCGAACACGACCCACCACCTGTCGGCCGCCGTGGGACTCATCTAGCGCATCCCCCTAAACTAGGCGGCGTGATGAGCGGCACGAACCCTCGCCGCCGGCCACGTGCTAACCTCGCGTTACTTGACTTCCGGCGTGCGTAGCGAACAGTCCTATTGTTTGATCGGTGCTTTTCTCTTACGTTTAACGGAAATGAGATCGAGTGGACGAGTAGTGTGGTAGGCGAGACTATTTCGGCCGCGTTTTGAACTTGACTGACGGAGGTTTCGGCCGCGTCGAGTGAGCACGAGTAGCTGTGGGCCGACAGCAGCAGGTTAGCAGGTTGGCGGCGACGGTAAGTGGTTGATCTTTCCTTTGCGTCTCTCCGGTGCGTGTGCGGGGTTCTCGGGGTATTTCGGTGCGGCTCTTTGCGGGGTTTCATTAAAGGGGTTAATTCGCGGTCCAGTAGGTCCTGAGAGGAACAGACCAGGAGAGGTGTGACTGGGACAACAAACTCGCGCGGTACGCGACACCTTCGAGGGGGGTCCCCGGCCCTCGAAGGCCTCTTCTGGGACAGGCCAAGGGGCGACCGAAGGGCAGCGAGTTTTCGGGCCTGCAGACGCGTAATCTCCCCCGTTTCGTGGTCAAGTCAAGTTTTTAGGGCGAAATATAGAAGTGCGTAGTAGCGACCGACGGGCGGCCCTGGGATTGGGCCCATGACGACACTCGAGCGGCGAGCGGCGAGCGGCGAGCGGCCCTGTGATTGGCCGACGATCCAAATTCAAACGTTTAGCTTGTTCTCAAGGGTTCAGCGACGGCACGCGGACGCGGCCATCTTGTTAACTCGTTTGCGGGTTACGAATTCTGTAATAAATCCATTTCTGTTACTTTCTTTACGAAGTTGGAGTTATTTATCTTCACTTGGTTACTTGTGTTTTCCATGCTCCCTTTTCAGTCGCGTTGAACGCGTCTCGGCCGATTCCGCCGTACCAGGACGGCCGGACGTTCCGGCGCTTTCCATCGGGCATCGCACGGACCCAGATGAAAGACCAAAGCTAGTCGAGTCGGGTGAACTAGCGTAGTTATTGCGCGTTCCGTATCAGCGTCCGATCTCGAGTAATTATTAAATATTGGCTCCTTTCGGGGGGGGGGGGGGGGGCTGGCGGCCACATACGAGATCGGCGGAGCGTACTGGGCATCAGGGAAACTATTGCGGACGGTTCGGGCTGCGGTGACGGGTACGGCCGTGCGCGAGCACGAATCGTCGTTGCGTCACATACCTCTAGTACAAGAGTGTAAAACAAAAATACATTAACACGTTAAGGCCGGCGTGCATCATCGGTGGGTCACACGTGTCTGTCCCGAGGGACAGAGTGCGCCATGGTGGGTCACAGCTATATAGAAAAGGAGCGAGACATGGCGACAGCGGCGCCGCGCCGCCCCATGGAGCAGACAACCAAAACCCGCGCCGGCGTCAACGTGTTAATAAACGCCCTGGATTGCCAGTACCTAGACTGATTTCTTACTCTTTAGAGACACCGATCCCCTACATTTCAAGGGCACATATAATATCCGACCAGGCTCGCCGAGGCAGGCCCGGTCCTCGAGCACAACACTGCACTTTTATTCTGATGGAAAACCCGACCGTCTGAAAAATTCTCGGTCGGCGGCAAATTACCCAACGCCATTTTGGAGTTTACTAATGCAAAAACAATATGTCGAATAGATGTAGAGTTTTCCAGTAAGAATTATTTCAAGAGATCTAATAATAATGTACTCCCTGCATTCTTCCGCCCTGATCTCCTTACTTCCTTCTTCATTATTTACCCCCTTCATCCGCTCCATTATTTTCGTTTCTTCCCTTCATTTTGTCCCATTGCACAGGTGCCTTGGTACTTTTTGTTTTACTAATTATTCCATATTGTTATGCTACTAATTTGTTCGCTATTTATGTGCTTAAACACGAAGAAAATAGGTCACCTTCGTAACAAACACGTTGTAAAACAGTACTGTCCAAGGTTGACTCGTGAGTCAATTTGACACCGCCCATTCGGTCGATTTACACTTTGACAGCTCAGAGTTCCTCGGAAGTGCTCGGCGATGCTTGGAGACACGATGCGCGCGTATTAATGCCAACCTCCCCGTCGCTCAGTCGACTCAACTACACAAGGCATGACTGTTCCCGCCATGCAAGATTTCATCCTTCTCTTACCATTTTTGCGTTTATCGCGTCTTTGTTAGGTGCAGTGGAATATCCGGTAATCTACTCCGCGTCGCACAGTGGGGCATTTGATCCGAACATGCGGTAAAAAGTCACTTTTCAAAAATGTTTCGATAGTGGCAAATTTTTTTACTAGCAGTTAATTGAACATTTGAGCCATGATTTGCCGTCATTTTTGTTACCATTTGTTCATTCTGGGGCTCGTTACGCGGTTTCAACGTGAGGTATCTGATGTGCGCGTGGCTGACTAGTGCCGAAGCTGCTCCTCCCCAGCTGCGTACGGTTATGAAAAGGTGGGGGATCGTGTCACTAAAGATTAAGAACTCAATCTGGGTACTGGCAATCCAGTGGTTTTATTGGACAAGACTTCGTACAGCATTCTTACACTTCACTTGTATCGAGAGATAACGCGGCGCTTCTGGCAACGCTTCCGCGGATATAATAACTAAACGGTTTACTCGGACAGCACTCCCGCTGTCCGCCGGACTAAGAGCCGGTGAGGTAGCGCGGTCCTCACCTTTTATGCATCGTTGCTCCCTAATTTCGACGAGGGCAGCGCATTCGGGAAGGCAGGTCGTCGCCTTGCTTAGGCAATGTTGCTGACGCGGCGGTGATTGCATCCCGGTGGAACCGGCTGATACCGATACGCACGGATTTCCTAATTTATAACTACTGGAACCAGCAAGGGCTGGTTTCCATCGCACGCTCATGACATATCTGTGAACCGTCAAAAGCTAATATCACTGATTACAACTAATTCGGTGTTTTAAACAAACATATGAGCAATAGTAGTTAAACTACTGTTGTGTGCGTGACTGGGATCGCCTCAGCGTTCCCGATTGTAGCCGTGCACGTTGAAAGGTAGGGGATCATTGTCACTTAAGGATTGGAATCCACTCCGGGAACGTTAACACTTGGTTGTTTATTCAAGAATACTTCTCTTACAACGGTGGTTACAGGGCGATCCGCGATACCGAGACCGGCGATCGACGGACGACCAGAGGCGTAACGGGATATAAAGAGTCCTGAGCTTCCGAAGAAAACGTCTCGCTGCTCCGTCGCGGGCCGCCTTTCTATAATATAATTCCGATGATTCGGCGCTTTCTGTTGTCAGGATCTTATTGTCGAAGCTTCTACGTGGGATACGTCGACGCTGCATTTTGGGACGTCGACGTTCATGTTAATATTTGGTCATCTTCGCGACGCGCGGCTTAATTCTCATGCCAATTGTGTAACCTAATGCACGGTTGATTCACGAGGGAGCAGGGCCGTCTTGGAGCCTGCTACACTACATAGTACCTACATGGATTAGACAGGGTGTTCCTGAAGTCAACGTTCAACGAGCACAGGGTTGTAAGGGGTAATATTTCGGGTAGAAATGAAGTTGAGCCAATCAGGACGCCCGTACAGGAGGAGCGTAACCGTGAGCGCGTGCAAGCTTGTGTCAACGTGTCCCCACCAAGCGGGTGCTTCTGTGTGAGGCATGCGTGTGCTTCTTGCGCCGGCTAGTAACCGCGGCCTTCGCCGAGCGAATCCGCGAACCTCTCCTTTCCCCGCAGACGCCTCGTGAGGTTCTCTTTTTTTGTTAATTATAACTTGGATTGATTCCTACCAAAATAATTCCAATCCCAAAAAAGCATTCAAAATGCAAAGATGTGGGCCAATTAGAAAGTATGTGATGTACAAAAAATATGCCCCCCCCCCCCCGCCCCGCCGCTCCAGCCGCAATTCTGACCGGACCAGTGACAATAAAACATGGGTAAACTATTCTGGGGCTATTATTAGGATCATTTCATTTATGTACAATACAAAAAGTTCATTTTTCTTCATCAATAATAAATTTCAATCGCTCGCTCATTGTAAAGTGATATTATACAAAGAATTTGAAATCCCATAATGTGGCCGCGTAGAGGCTGTACACAATACATGTGACGTAACACCCATGTAGATCTAGCTAGCTGCAGCTAACAGTCCTTTCCTTTGACTAAAAAATTCATATCCTGTCTTAAAAATACTTGGCCGCAAAATTGAAAGTAATCACTGACACCCATAGATACCCCCCCCCCCCCCCCCATACACACCCCTGCCGACCGCCCACATTTTATCCGAAACACCGCGCACCTGTTCTCGCTATACCTTCTCACAAAGGATAGATGGAATTTCTCTTTCCCACAAAAACACCCTGCACGCGCTCCTCGCTAGGAAATCGGGGCATTACTAGCCGGGAGCATGCTTTCCTGCACATGCCTACTCCAATCTGCAAATATTCACAAATTTACATGGCGCAACAGCATTACTGAGGTAATAAATTTGTCTGTCCATAACAATATTGCTGCACTCATATTGAACATAATTACATTTTACTAGAGAAGATACATCACGCGTCACAATACACAGGCCGCCAAGTACTTTTAAGGCAGGACATGAATTTTTTAGTAAATTGCAAGGACTGTCAGCTGGAGCTAGGTAGATACCTGGGTGTTACGCCACACGGACTGTGTACAGCCTCTACGCGGCCACATTCTGGGATTTCAAATTCTTTGTATAGTATCACTTTACAATGAGCAAGCGATTGAAATTTATTACTGAAAAAGAAAAATGAATTTTTTGTATTGTACATAAATGAAATGATATACCTTGTATAATCAGATTCGGAAATTTATAAATCTGCATGAGCGTTACGGCACATATGCTGTGTACAACCTGTACGCGGCCACATTCTGGGATTTAAAATTCTTTGTATAATATCATAGTAATAATCGATAACGTCAAAATTGATAAAAAAAACAAAAATTATAGTTATTAAGAGCTGTCTGTAGTTACAAGACAACGATTTTCATAAATGTGTTCTACGTACGTTTACCTCACGAAGTACACACTTAACTGATGTGAGAACTGATCGATTTAGCATGCTATTCCAAGCATCTATAATATTGTGTGTATACAATACATAGCCTTGATGTACATTGACAACAGACATAGCCGTTTATTTTGGTTTCTTACTGCTATCAATACTGACTCTCCCGTTCCTTCAAACTATCACTTACAAACAACGCACATTCCAAATTCATGGCCTTCAATTGCTAAAATTCCGTCTGGTATAGGGACCGTCTATTTTGAAAATGGTACAACAAATTCATTTTCTTCTGTTTCGAGAAACTTAATATTAATTCGCATATTTGCCATTTTAAAAACATCGGTTACCGAATCATTTCAAGTCTGACAATGTCCCTCCTAACTTATCGATGTCAGATTTGATTATATACATTTTGCTAAAATACGCGCATAGTAAATAACGAAATGAATTTATGACATACATTAACAACAACAAAATTTAAATATTTACATTACTCAAAATGTAGAAATAAATTAGTAGTTCAACTAACTAAGGAAATAAATCGCAGGTACAATTTATTATTAATCTTGTGCAGCAGATTAATAGTTTATTTAACATTAGTTCTATCCTTTTGGACTTGGCCTGCAATAAAATCATATCTCTTAATAATAATATGCAGTGCATTAACTTCAAATATACGTAAATCAACAAATTATTATTGTAATAGGTCCCCAAAAGCCACGTAGCTCCCCCGCGAATTAACCGCGCAATACGTAACCCGATAGGGATGAGTCATAGGCCGCGCGATCGCGAACATTACCAAATATGGGCATAACCTTGAGCGCCCCGAAATGCACCGTCAATAGAAGCTTCGAGAATAAGGCCCTAGCAACTAAAAGCGTAGACTAAGCAAAAACTACTGTATAAAAGACGGCCCGCGGCGAAGCACCAGAGATTGCTGAAAACGCGAGTAGTAGATACCGTAACGCCGCTGGCCGCCTGTTTGACCGCCGATCTCAGTATCGCGGAGCTCCTTGTATCCATCGTTGTAGACCACCAGGTAATCTTCAATAAAAGCAACGAAGTGATAACGTTCCCGGAGTGGATTCCTATCCTTAAGTGACATACGATCCCCTACCTTTAAACGTGCACGGCTACAATCGGGAGCGCCGAGGCTCTCCCAGTCACGCACACAACATAATTTGGTGGCAGCGGTGGGATCCGTCACCTCCGGAACGCAACAAACAAGGAAAACGACGGCCAGAAGGCAACCGAAAAGAAGAAACCAACAACCAAAGAAGCAAACACGCAAGAAGAAGAAGCAGATAATTAAACGAACAAAGCATACAAGAAGAAGCCAACAATCAAATAACTGAAACTCACAAGAAGAAGAAACACGTAACTGAACGAGCGAAGCATACAAAGGAAACCGTCAGCCAGAAATTAAGAAACGAGAATCAGGAAAGCCGAGACAACGCACGAGAATCAACAAAGCAGAGACAACGCACGAGAATCAACAAAGCAGAGACAACGCACCAGAATCAACAAAGCAGAGACAACGCACGAGAATCAGCAAAGCGGAGACAACGTACGAGAACCAAACAGCCAACGCACAGCTGAGCCCAAGGACGACGATAACCGTGCAGCCGCATCCCGATCGTCGAGTGACCTCAGCCAAGGCCGTCGCCGACGAACACCTGCCACAGAACCCCAGCGTAACGTAAGTCGAAACCATGCGCCGATTCGTTATCTAAGCCGATAACAGTAGATGTCCGACAGCCGTTTATACATCCGAACATACGCGAGCCGAAATCGGATATTTAATTCACTTAGAAATAGGCCGATACAGAGCTACCCGGCGGCACGTGTCGAACCAGGTGTCACCGACACCGCAGTAACTGCGCTAAGAGAGATTAGGAACAGCGTTAGGCGCGTACTCGAATACCCGGAATCTCCCGAGGACCCATCCAACAATCTTACCTTCGACCGCGAGTTCTCATTCGGAGAATTTGACAACAGCCTTTTTCCCCCGCGACACGATAGAGCTAATTCTAATAGGTCAAGTCTGTCATTTGAAAGTGCTATCTTCCAACCCCGCACCATGCCAGACCAGGGAGAACAAAACGAAACGACCCCCACTGGAAACCAAAATCCAGTTACCCAGGCCGAAATTTCTGCCGAAATTCACCGACTCCGCGCCGAATTAGACACACCGCTCAACATCAACCATGGTCAGAACCTACCAGGGCCCTCCGCCAGCCCTCGCGTTCTTTCCAACTTACCAATCAAGGACGCGTTGAAATACATCCCTAAATTCGACGGCAGTTCACCGGAAGCTCTCAAAGAATTCCTCAGCGCATGCAATTATGCATTTCTAAAAATACACCCACGCGATGAGGCCGAATTACTAGAAGCGGTTCAACATATCAAACTTTCAAAAAAGGCACTGCTGGAATTCGAACACCGTGACATACACACGTACGCGCATCTCAAGGAAGAATTGGAAGCAAGCTACCTCGGGCGCAAATCCGCCGCGTTCCTACAAATCGAATTTAACGACCTACGACAAAAACCTGGAGAAACTGTTAGAGATTACGCAACACGTACCGAGCAAATAATGACAGATTTGATGGAGGCCTTAGAGCAGCCCCATCATAACGCGACAGCGATTCGTACGATTCACGAAATTTGTAAACATCAAGCGCTAATCAATTTCCCTCGCGGATTACACGAGCCGTTATGCGCGATAATTCGCGCACGGAATTACGGATCGTTCCAAGAAGCAGTATCTGGCGCAATAGAAGAGGACAAGTTAAACGGCCCAAACCCCTCACACTCGCGTCACCTCACCTCCACCCGTCACGATTACCACCCTCGACGAACGGAGCGTCCGACCCCCGCGCAACGCAACTTTTACCCTAATCGGACCATTATTTGCACCACTTGCGGAAACGCAGGACATACTTGGCGCGAATGCCGCTCTGGTCGATATAATGGACCACGCGAATTTCCCCGGGCCGAAGCTCGCTCGAATTATCCGGTACAATGTGCCAAATGCGGAAAAAATGGACATTACGGACGCGATTGCCGCTCCAGTCGATACGCGAGCCAATTCGACTTCGCCCCACGTCAGTCGCAAACGACTGCACACCTGGTCAAAGCCTACTGCGACTACTGTCGTAGACCTGGCCATTCCTACGGAGAATGCCGACGTCGAATTCAACAGCCACGAACTTACGCGCCAAGGACATATACCACGCACTCAAGGCCGGACCCAGCTCCGCGCCCCGCCAACAGAAGCGAAACCGAATCATCGGGAAACGGAGACGAGACGCGACCCCGCGAGAGTGTTGCGTCGTTCAGGTAAACCTCTCGCTAGATAGAACGGATGCTTTACCTTTGACGAACGTGCCCTTAGAAGAAACTTACGACGGAACCGTGCCAATGCTAGTAGATACAGGAGCTTCAATAAGCCTAATAAAAATCCGCCACCTGCGCGATGAAGTACCCATGTGGAGAAAAGAAATCGAAATATTAGGAGCAACAGGAAACTCATTAAAAACCCTCGGAGAAATACAGGGACATATTAGAATAGGCTCCGAAATAATTACGCAACCCTTATACGTAGTATCCAATGATTTCCCTATCGAATACGAAGGAATATTGGGAATAAATTTTATTCGTGGACATGGCGCCAAACTAGACTGCGCTAGAGACGAGTTACGTTTTGGATCAACCATCTGGAAAACCTACTACGCGAATGCGATGATTCACTTACCACCACGTTCCGAAACCATAGTAGAAATAACAACACGTAGTACGCACGACGGGATCACGACAGCTGACGAAATCCAACCCGGCGTCTTTATCGGAAGCTGCTGGACAAGGCCGCGCCACGGCCGATGCATCGTCAGCATTCTTAACACCAGCGATAACAGCATAGATTTCCGTCCTCCGGCAATTGAACTCGAAGCAGTACACTCGGAGACAAAAATACAGCCGATACACAAACTCACTCCCGCGGAAATGGCAAAACGCGATAGCCGAATTGAACGAGTAATACATCAACTACGCGATAAACATTTAAATAAAGAAGAACGGGATTCCCTAATAAATACTTGTAGCACTTATGCTGACGTATTTCACTTGGAAGGCGAACCTCTGACATATACAACCGCCGTATCATACGAAATCCACACAACCGCCAATACCGCGCCTATTAACTCAAGACCATACAGACTACCAGAAAAATACAAACAGGAAATAAACAAACAAGTTCAACAAATGTTAGCCGATGAAATTGTACGACCAAGCAATAGCCAATGGAATGCGCCACTTTTGGTAGTGCCAAAGAAAGCCGACGCAAATGGAAACAAAAAGTTACGAATCGTAGTAGACTTCCGGAAGTTAAACGACGTAACAATAGGAGACTCGTTTCCCTTACCTAATATCACCGACATCCTGGACCAACTAGGAAAAGCCAAATATTTTACAACGTTAGATCTCGCTTCAGGATATCACCAAGTAGCTATGGCCGAAGACGCTCGTGAAAAAACCGCGTTTTCTACACCATATGGACACTATGAATTTAACCGAATGCCTTTCGGACTAAAGAATGCACCTGCAACCTTCCAACGACTAATGAACACTATCTTATCAGGACTACAAGGTATCAAATGTTTCGTATATCTCGACGACATAGTAATACACGGAGGAAGCCTAGACGAACACAATGCACGACTACGCGATGTTCTCGCAATTTTACGCAAGCACAATTTAAAGCTACAACCGAACAAATGCGAATTTTTACGGAAGGAAGTAAACAATCTAGGGCATGTAATCACCGAAGACGGAATCCTGCCGGACCCGGATAAAATCCGCGCCGTAGCAGATTTCCCCGCGCCACACAACATGAAAGGAATCCAATCGTTTCTCGGATTAGCCGGATATTACCGCCGATTCATTAAGGACTTCTCAAAAATTGCGAAACCCCTAACTAAGCTAACGGTAAAAGATACCAAATTTGATTGGACCGACGAACAGGATCACGCGTTTCGGACATTAAAAACTGCCCTCACGACGGCACCCCTGTTAATCTATCCCGACTTCGAGAAGGAATTCCTACTAACCACAGACGCCTCCGATTTTGCAATTGGAGCAATATTATCACAAGGCGAGATAGGCAAGGATCGGCCGATAGCTTACGCGAGCCGTGTACTAAATAAAGCTGAAAGAAACTACAGCACGACGGAAAAAGAATTACTCGCAATTGTATGGGCAGCGAAACAATATAGACCGTACCTATACGGAAACAGATTCAAGATAATCACGGATCATAAGCCCCTAGTTTGGCTATTCAACGTAAAGGACCCAGGATCACGGTTAATGCGATGGCGTCTCAAGCTAGAAGAATATGAATACGAGATAGTACACAAAGCAGGAAAAATGAATACAAACGCCGATGCACTTAGCAGAACCATATACGCGGTGACACAACAGTCAACCGAGCTCAAGGAATACAGCGAAGAGGAAAAAGCAGCAATATTACGCGAATACCACGACAACCCCACGGGAGGACACCAAGGAATAGAAAGAACAATAGGACGAATTAGACAACGCCATAACTGGGCCGGAATTACGCAATACGTAAAAAATTATATAGCCAAGTGCGAACTATGCCAGAAAAATAAATTGCATCGTGCAGAAAAAGCACCATTGGTGATAACGGACACACCAAGTACCGCATTCGAGAAATGCGCATTAGATATAGTAGGACCCTTAACTGAGACCGAACATGGCAACAAATACCTACTGACCTTCCAAGACCTGCTGACTCGATTCAGTAAGGCGATACCTCTGCCTAATCAAGAAGCTCATACAGTAGCCAAAGCGTTCGGTACTAAAATAATATGCGAATATGGAACTCCCGAGACAATTTTAACAGACCAAGGGACTAATTTCCTCAGTAACGTATTCAAAAACGTGTGCAAATTGCTAAAGATTGACAAAATCCAGACTACCGCGTATCACCCCCAAACAAATGGCGCACTCGAAAGATCCCATCGAACACTAGCAGAATACTTACGACATTATACAAACCCCCAACAAACTGATTGGGACAGATGGATACCGTACGCAATGTTTGTTTACAACACGACCCCGCACACAGCCACCGGACTCACCCCATTCGAATTAATGTACGGACGACAGGCAAATCTGCCCACAGCACTAACTATACCACCAAAAACTCTCTACACTTACGAAGATTATGCACAGGAATTACGCGAACGAATTAGAGCATCTCACCAAGTAGCGAAACAGAGCAGCCACGAAGCGAAGCTCCGCGCGAAAGCGGAATACGATACTCACGCCAAGGAGACCCGATATCACAAGGGCCATAAGATATTACTACACGACCCAACAGTTCGAAGAGGTCGTAGTAAGAAATTAGAATCACCATGGATAGGACCATACGAAATTATCGAGGAACACCCACCTGTGAATTACACCATCAAAATGGGCCGACGAACCCTGAAAGTACATGCGAATCGACTCAAACACTTTATCGAATAAGGGAACAGGCAACTACTACGAACACAAATAGACCAGATGCCCCGACAACCAAAATTCGCCCTGTGCTCCTCGTTCTCACGAGTATGAGCCGCCAACTAACTCGCCAACCTCTGTGGCACCGGAACAGACACCCTCGATAAGAACAGTTCGACGAAATGCACCTATGATAATGATAAGCTAATGAGAAAGCCCACTAAGCAAAACCCCGAGACAAAACGTCAAGGTGCACCAGCTCGCTCAGCCTCACTAAGAATCAAACCACAGGCCGAGACGGACCCTTACACAAAGAAAAAAACAAAAAACGGTAATTCTCACCCAATTATTTAGCCACGTACCCTTACTAATCACCGATCGCGATATCCCCCCCCCCCCCCCGCGCTACAGAAATGGCAGCAAACCATGCGAAGATAGCGCTGAGGAACGCCCAGGTCGCCACCGTCCTACAAGCAGTGCAACGCCTACGGTGCACCCGGGTACTGGCCCACCAGAATCAGCGAGGCAAGATGTACTGCGGCCTCTGCGCGCGTGAAGAGGTAACCGTAAGGGGACACCTTCATGGGGTCCTGGCCGGCGACCAGCCCCTGCAGCGCTGCGACAGGTGCGACATCCCCCTCGCCAAAAGCGAACAGCCCGCAATACAATGCGAATCGTGCCGCTTAACCGCGGTTCGATCCTGCTGGGCCATCCTCTTTGGCAAGAAGCGCCCCGTGGGGAACAAAGAAGATCCCCTACACAAAGAAATCCTAAACTAAACGCAAAATACATATACATAACTATTATACATTACATTATATTATACATTATATACATTATATACATTATATCTTATACATTATATACATACATTATTATACATTACATTATATTACATTATATTATACTAAACAACATTACACCACGAAGCACATTATATTACCCGATAACTTTAAACCGCACCATCCTGCACTATACTACCACTAACTCGTACACCCACATTATCAATCCTGTCCTACCCTGCGCGCGTCAACCACATACCGTAGAATAAGGAGTAAAGGAAGACAAGACCAAGCGAATAAATAATAAATCATACCGATGTGCATGCACCGCGAACCGCGAATAGTACCCAGTAGCCGATAAGATAGCGACGGCCCGCGAGCCGAGTAGCCGATTAGCACGCGCCGGGAACCCGATCAAATACCGAGAACTCAGATAGGCAGCTCGCGACGTGAAGCTAGGAAGCTTCCTTCTCAAAAGGGGGGAGGGGTGTAATAGGTCCCCAAAAGCCACGTAGCTCCCCCGCGAATTAATCGCGCAATACGTAACCCGATAGGGATGAGTCATAGGCCGCGCGATCGCGAACATTACCAAATATGGGCATAACCTTGAGCGCCCCGAAATGCACCGTCAATAGAAGCTTCGAGAATAAGGCCCTAGCAACTAAAAGCGTAGACTAAGCAAAAACTACTGTATAAAAGACGGCCCGCGGCGAAGCACCAGAGATTCCTGAAAACGCGAGTAGTAGATACCGTAACGCCGCTGGCCGCCTGTTTGACCGCCGATCTCAGTATCGCGGAGCTCCTTGTATCCATCGTTGTAGACCACCAGGTAATCTTCAATAAAAGCAACGAAGTGATAACGTTCCCGGAGTGGATTCCTATCCTTAAGTGACATACGATCCCCTACCTTTAAACGTGCACGTCTACAATCGGGAGCGCCGAGGCTCTCCCAGTCACGCACACAACATTATCATCAATGTATTTCAATAAATAATTAAAATATAAAACAAGGAGGTACAGGTCAATGTGAGGGTAGACGTGGTGGAGGAGGCTCAGCAGGAGGAAAAGACGAAGTGGTGGAGGTGGAGGTGCAGGTGGAAGCCGGGCAACAAGAGTGGGAGAATGGCGGCGGAGATTGGGGTTGAGGTGGTGGTGAACGTAGAGACAAATGTGGAGGTGGGTGTGGAGGTGGAGGAGAAAGTGGAGGAAAGTAGGAGATTGTGACGGATGGAAGTAGCGATGGCGGTGGAGGTGGAGGAAGGGCGAAAAAGGCCAAACAGGAGGAGGGAAAAAGTGTTGAAGGTGGAGGTGATACTAGAGGAAAGGTAGAGGTGAAGAAGGGTGGAAGAAGAGGAGGTAGGGGTAGGGGTAGAGGTGGTGGAGAAGGGTGAAGAGGGGGAGGTGGAGGTGGATGATAGGGAGGAGAAGGGCGAACAGGTGGAGGTGGATTTGCAGGTGGATGATAGGGAGTAGAAGGGTGAAGAGGAGGAGGATGACTGAGGGGGGTGGAAAAGGCGAGAACAAAGGACGAGGGGCAGTGGACAAGAGAGAGTCTCGCGAACACGTGGCCAGTGTGACAGACGAAACGGAGAAGACGGCGACGGAGACGGAGACGACGTTTCTTAAAATTTTAGCTACATTTAAGGTCTATTATCTCCACGATGGATGAACAAATTGTTTATAACAACTATGCAAATTTGTCACCTGGGCATGGATATTCAGAAATTGTTTATAAAAATTTGAAAAATTAATTTGCTTATGGAGTTTTAACATTGCAAAGACAAGAGTAACTTCTGTCTCCGGAATAGATACAAGGTCTCTTTCTACTTGGCCCGAGACAAGACCTTGTCTCTTGATATTACTTCCAGTAATATTATTCTGAATGTTTATGCTTTAGGAAAAAGGAAAAGGAACAAGCACTTTTAATCAAATTTACACACTTTATTTACAAATTTACAACACTTCACACAGAAAAGGAAAGAGAAGACGGGAGAGTATTTTTTTTAAATTATTCTAATTTTCTTCTGCTTCCGTTTTTATTTATTCCTGCCGAATCCAAGCCTGACTGAAATTGTTACCTGTGCTATTAAATCTAAAGAAGAGAGGAAAGGGAGAAACGATCATTGTTCTTTATTCTGAAATTAGTAGGCACCCTAGTTATTTGTTAGTGGCTCTGAAAAGGGCCGATGGATTGGCGTGATGACAGCAGCAGCTGCGTGCTCTCCGTAAGTTTGTCCCTTTAGCGTCCCCCATAAAAAGAAATCTAAAGGCGTCAAATCCGGAGAACTGAAAGGTAAGGAAGGGAAGGAAACATGGAAGTGCGGGAAAGGTAGGAATAAGGGAGATGTGTGGAATAATTTTAAGTTTTCTTGTTCATTAAATTTCGATCAGTGAAACATTCATCAGATTCGCGTATTAAGGACAAAATTACCTCCAATTTCTGGAGACATCTCGCGTGGAGATGATTGGAGTTCGGCCAGCAGGAAGAGAAGTTTTATTCCAGCAGGATGGCGCTGCGCCTCACACAACTCATGCTGTGACGAACTTCCTTAATGAAGCATTTCCGGAACGGTGGATCGGAAGACACGGACCCATACCCTGGCCTGCACGGTAAATATTCGTTCCGCGATCTTGTTGATAATAAAATTTCGTTTCGAACAATTGTTATATTATTATAATTAAAATTATTCCGCACATCTCCCTTATCCATACCTTCCAGCATTTCCATGTTTCCTTCCCTTTTTTACCTTTCAGTTCTCCGGATTTGACACCTATAGATTTCTTTTTATTGGGGACGCTAAAGGGTCAAATTTACGGAGAGCATCTGAACAGACCGGAGGAATTGGTTGCGCGGATCCACGCAGCTGTTGCTGTCATCACGCCAATCCATCGGCCCTTTTCAAAGCCAGTAACAAGTAACTAGGATGCCTACTAATTTCAGAATAAAGCACAATGATCATTTCTCCCTTTCCTCTCTTCCTTAGATTTAATAGCACAGGTAAGAATTTCAGTCAGGCTTGGATTCGGCAGGAATAAAAAAAACGGAAGCGGAAGAAAATTAGAATAATTTAAAAAAAATACTCTCCCGTCTTCTCTTTCCTTTTCTGTGCGAAGTGTTGTAAATTTGTAAATAAAGTGTGTAAATTTGATTAGAAATGCTTTTTCCTTTTCCTTTTTCTTAAAGCGTAAAGATTCAGAATAATATTACTGGAAGTAATATTGGAATTATTTTTGTAGGAATCAATCCAAGTTATAATTTAAAAAAAAAGCTCATGAGGCGTCTGCGGGGAAAGGAGCGGTTCGCGGATTCGCTCGGCGAAGGCCGCGGTCACTTGCCGGCGCAAGAAGCAAACGCATGCCTCACTCAGAAGCACCCGCTTGGTGGGGAAACGTTGACACAAGCTTGCACGCGCTCACGGTTACGCTCCTCCTGTACGGGCGTCCTGATTGGCTCAACTTCACCCTTTAAGACCTCGCTAAGGGTGCGTCGGAGAAGAAAGTGCAGTAAGACTTTTCTACTCGAAATTTTACCCCCTACAACCCTGTGCTCGTTGAACGTTGACTTCAGGAACACCCTGTATATAAGCACACTGATGTGTTGCTCATATATTTTGAGTTATTAATTTCTGTAGAAGTTAGACAGTTGAATCATTTTTTAATTTGAGTCCTGCTAGGTACCGCGATCCGAAAGGCTACATTTCAAACGGGAGAACCTTAACTTTCCTTTTTAAAAAAATTAGCAGCATTAACGTACGTCTGACAAACTCATTGTCCAAAATCTGTTATCGCATTTATTATTTCGGCCGACGTTCATGTTCTAATAGACAAAATGATTAGCTTTTACAGCAATTTATAAACTTTTCAAGTGTATTACCAGTACACATTTAAAACCACGGTCTCGAAGAATTTACAACGTATAATGTCCTATGATTAAACTGGTGCGTGGCTGTTATTCACGGAGGGAACGATACATGGGCTGACGCGCTCGAGAATAACGCGCATCGTTCTCGAAATAAGACATACAGAAACATGATCTGAAAATAAACATACATACAGTGTTCGAACTTGCTATCGATGGAGACGATGAGAGAGGTGAGACAATTATCTTTTCTATATTTTACGCCTCGATGCACTTGTTTAAAACTATATCGTACCAAGCATGAAGCGAAGGCTTGTTTGAACCATTCGGCGTTCTGTGATCGTGTGAGTTGTTCAGTACAAAGGTACCGAACTTATATTACATTCTATTTAGAATCCTCCAGCTATTGTAAAGCGCTTAGCTGGCAATCCGCGAATATTTTAAGGTAATTTATTTGAAGCTACAACCTAACGGCTCAAGCCTTTGGAGCTGTACGTCCCACCATCAAACCAGGAAATTCAGGATCATAAATGGTAATTACTGGCAACGCGCTCTGACCAGACCGCGGTTCATAGATTTGGGACTCACGTGCCTAAAACCGCCCGCTTCACTCCAACTTCTTCCGCCGACCCCATTCCTCAAAGGTGGAGGATAAAACCTACATACTCCAATCATCATCCAACTAAAATAATCTCCGTTTTTGACACCTCCTTCACAAATGAGAAATAGAACACTGCTCCACCAGCGTTAGAACTTCGAAATTATTAGGAAATTAAGGAACGTCCGAAATCTAACACTCTCCGACACGTACTCTCGAGTATCCGAACCGACAATATCTTGTATCAAGAGACAAGGTCTTGTCTCGGGCCAAGTAGAAAGAGACCTTGTATCTATTCCGGAGACAGAAGTTACTCTTGTCTTTACAATGCTAAAACTCCATAAACAAATTATTTTTTCACATTTTTATAAACAATTTCTGAAAGTCCATGCCCAGGTGACAAATTTGCATAATTGTTATAAACAATTTGTTTATCCATCGTGGAGATAATAGACCTTAAATATAGCTAAAATTTTAAGAAACGTCGTCTCCGTCTCCGTCTCCGTCTCCGTCTCCTCCGTTTCCTGTGTCACGCTCGCCACGTGTTCGCGAGACTTTCTCTTGTCCACTGCCCCTCGTCCATTTTTCACCCTTTCCACCCCCTTCAGTCATCCTCCTCCTCTTCACCCCTCTCCTCCCTGTCACCCCCCTCCTCCTCCCCCTCCTCCTCCTCCACCCCCGCCTCCAGCTCCAGTTTCACTTCCACCGCCACCTCCGCCTTCACCTCCACCGCTACTCCACCTCCATCTCCACCTCCACTTCCTCTTCTTCCACCCTTCCTCTATTATCACCTCCACCATCACCACTTTTTTCCTCCTCCTGTTCGGCTTTCTTCGTCCCATTCTCCACCTCCACCTCCTTCTCCACTTCCATCCTTCACAATCTCCTCCACCTCCACCTCCACCTCATCCACCTCCACCTCATCCGCCTCCACCTCATCCACCTCCACCTCATCCACCCCCACCTCATCCACCTCCACCTCATCCACCTCCACCTCATCCACCTCCACCTCATCCACCTCCACCTCATCCACCTCCACCTCATCCACCTCCACCTCCACCTCCACCTCCACCTCCACTTCCACCTCCACCTCCACCTCCACCTCCACCTCCACCTCCACCTCCACCTCCACCTCCACCTCCACCTCCACCTCCACCTCCACCTCCACCTCCACCTCCACCTCCACCTCCACCTCCACCTCCACCTCCACCTCCACCTCCACCTCCACCTCCACCTCCACCTCCTCCACATCTACCTCCACATCCACTTCTCCTCGTCCTCCTGCCGGGTTCCCACCTTCACCTCCACCTCCACCACTTCGTCTTCTTCTGCTCGGCCTCCTCCACCTGCTGCCTGGTTTTCACCTTCTCTTCTACTTCCGCCCTCCACTACCTATTTTTTCCACCACCACGTCCACCCTCGCCGTGACCTGTATCTCCTGATTTTGTATTGTTACGGGCTAGCCGTGCGAGACCGTTTTTATATCCGTTTGGTTACGGAAAAACGTGTGCTCGCTCCTAAACCTTTAAGGATACGCGAGCCCAATCAACAGTCGCCAATTCGAATAAGCCTGAGATTAATTAAGTTCCAAACACATCTCACTGCGCTGGTGTCAATGAGCACTATTGGCAAAATAATACCTTTCAGGCAGATTCTCCTTAACGGTCGAAGCTGATTGATACAGGAATTGGATCAGGTTAGGAAAAACACAGCTTGAGGTACCACCAGGCTACGCAAAGCGCCAAGTCTCTCTCAAGTCTAACGTGCTTTTAGGCAGGTAGCCCTACTTATATAAACGTTCTTTAAACTATCCAATTGTTCCCTGATTCGCGAGGGTGTCAGTCCGGAGGCCAGTTCTACCTGATGTATAGTCAGATCTTTAATTGAGGTCCAAACACATCTCACTGCGCTAATGTCAATGAGACCTATTGGCACAACAATACTAATCTGATAATACCCAGGTCGATTCGAAGGTCCCCAGAAAGGTAAAAGGTTTAGGATGGCTAAAGGTAAAAGCTTGGGGTACCACCAGGCTACGCAAGGCGCCAAGTCTCTCCCAAGAGTTATATTACCCCGGATAGGAATAATTGAGCGGCTAACTATTCCTACACTAAAATGTGGGTTCTATGTACGATGTCGCTTTCAGTGTTGTTCGCTATTGACAGGTGGTGATTGAATGTAGAACAAGGAGTAATTGAGACGAAAAATAAGATAACTATATTGAAAGGATTTAAAAGAATAGAGAATACAATCGTGTTTAGTGTGTGTTCGCTTGTTACAAAATACCTTGTGTATTCCTCGTCTGTCTGTACAGATATAACTCGCGGCGTATGTTGAATGCTTAAGAATATAATTGCAACTAATGCAATGATTTGGTTGAAAGTGCCGTGCACGATCTCCCTCGGAATATCCCCGTATTCCTACGTCTAAGGTTTTATAAAGAGATTCGAATAATTTGGTCGAAGGTAACTAATACGATCTTCCTCGGAATAACCCCGTATTCCAGCGTCTAAGATTTGTACTGGTTTGAAGAATGCTTCGAAAGTGCCTAGCACGATCTACTACAAGGAGGACAGAGCTTCGCCCTTCGGGAAAGAATCAAAGACTGAACTCCCAGAGTAGGATTTTTGGTGGTTTATATAGTCGAGCACGCCCTAATTTCTCGGAAAAAGTGGGGCTAATTCTTAGGATTTTCCTAGACAAGCCCTAGGAAGTAGCTGTATGACTCAAGCGCGTCTTGCATGCAGCTGTGTATGAATCATTGCAGCAGGGGCTGCATGGGAATATTTACAGGACTGAGAGATTATGTTGGGTGCGGTTTGAGCTTGGAACTAAGATTTTAGCTGAATGCTAGAATATTCTCGATTTTTAAAGCGGAAAAATTGCTTGCGTAAAATACGGACGTAACACCTCCCCCCTTACATTGAACATCGCGCTGAGCGCGGTGCTTCGACAAGAAAAAGCAGGCAAGTTTTCTCTTCAAAAAAACTAGACAATAATCGGAGAAGAATACAGCTGAGGGGTGTATAATGTGTGTAGAACGCAGTATAGGTGTGTAGTGAGTGTACTTACAAAATTATTTTGCTGGAGCGGACGTCTGTAACTAAAAGAAATTTATACATGGGCCAATTTAAGTTTATCCATATGTTTGATCACAATTTTGTTTTCTGGCGTTTGAAGTACTACATTATTCAGGTCGGTAGTGTTGATAACTTCATATGGTCCCACATATTGTGGATCGAATTTGCTGTGGCGAGGTTCTTTTAATACAAATACTGAGTCACCCACGTTAATTTCTATCGGATGCGCACTTCTGTCGTAATATGATTTTGATTTGTGTTTCGCTGCTATTAAGTTATCGGTTGCTTCGTTCCGCATACAGTCCATGCGTTTCATTAGGTCTATTACATAATCATCGTACGTTGGTAAATTATCATACTTATCAAAAGCGGTAGGTATTCTAGCGGGTCTTCCAAAGATTAATTGGTAAGGAGTAAAGTTGGTGGCTTCATGAACTGAGGTATTGTAAGAGAACATAGCAAAAGGTAGAAGATCATCCCAATCTTCGTAATCGTTCATATAGTGTTTTAAGTATTCTGTCAAAACTATGTGGCTCCTTTCCAATGAACCATTGGTTTGCGGACGGTAACCTGAGGTGGTTACTTGCTTAATTTTAAAAATTTCAGCTAGTTGTGTTAATATTTTCCCTATGAAACTAGTACCTCTGTCTGTTAAAATTGCTTTTGGTGTTCCGTAGACGGCTATGAAATTTTTGGCGAATGCTTCAGCTATGGTCTCTGCTCTAATGTTCGGAATTGCTACTGCTAGACAATATTTGGTTAGGTTATCCTGCATCGTCAATATGTATTTATTTCCGTTTGGTGAAGTTGGTAATGGTCCTACTGTGTCTAAAGAAATTTTGTCAAAAGGTTCTAATGGCGTATCAGTTATTAACATCGGTTGTTTGGTTTTGACACGAACTAATTTCTGTTGTTGGCAGCTTATGCACTTTCTAATATGGTTCTGTATGTCCAATTTCATTTCAGGCCAGAAGTAGTAAGGACGCAAACGCTTGTAAGTTTTTGTGACTCCCTTGTGACCTCCTATCAAACTACCATGAGCTTCCTCTATTAAATTCTGTCTAATTTCTGGGTTCGGAATTGTAACTTCGGATGTGCAAACTGTGATGTGAACGTCTGAATGTTTAAAAGTCTGTCTCAATAATTGAGTGAATTCTTCCTGTGGGATGTGGTCGTGATTATCTCCTTTTAATGAGATTCTAAACGAGTGGATTCTAGATTTATATAAAGCTACTTTCAGATTCTCTAAACCGTTTACTATATCCTGTTTGTCTAGTTGGTCAAAGAAATACTTAGTCCCTACGATACTGAAAATTTTCTGATTGTTATCTGAGGATTCTAAAATCTCTCCTTTCTTGGGGTTCCGTTTCAATAAACTGTCTTTGTCTATGTATTCCATTTCTTCTAACGATTTGATTATTGCTGTATTTAGGTTACAATCGGCGGAAATGAAATGTACTAAATGTGCTTTACTAGCAAGGAAAGGGCTGTCGGATGTGTCTATTTGAAGGTTGTTTGTTTCCGGGTCGCTCTCGCTATCACTACTTTCAAAAGAGATTAGGTTCTCCGGGAGGTCTAAAATTGAATCTGAAACTCTTTGAGATATTACTGGAGGAAGTAAATTATTCGGTTCTGATTGTGTAGGTACGAGTGGTTCTGGCAAAACTACTGTATCGTCTAAATTATCGGCCAATAAAGGTGGTGATCGTGGACGAACGGTGCTACTCGAAAGATTTTGAACATCTGAATTTTCTAAAAGTTCTGTCGGCGCTAGGCTTGCATTGCTGGTGGATTCCTCAAAGGACATAAGGTTTTCAGGTGGATCGTTGCTTCGTGAGGGAATCGGTTGCAGAGGGTACGGATCGGGTCTGAGGTTTTCTGCACTAGGTGAATAGGAAGGGTTAAATGGAAATTTACGTCGTTGTGGAGTCTCGTTATCGTCACTGTCATCTGAAATTTCTATGGACCTATTTGATCTATTCTGCCTATTTTGTTTTTCCCGAGCTAATTCCCTTATACGTTGACCGATGCCTTCGGCCCGAGAGGTGCCTTTTGGAATTTGTGCTTTGAAATCTGGATCGTTATCCCTAGTCATTAACGGTAAGCATTTGGTAGGATTACGCGAAAGAGCGTCTGCATTCTTATTACTTTTTCCGTCCTTGTAAACGACTTTATATTCGTATTCCAGTAATCTAAGTTTCCATTTCATGAGGCGCGAGGTAGGGTCCTTTACCGAGTGTAACCAAACTAACGGTCTATGGTCGGTGACTAAAATAAACGTAGTCCCGTAAACATATGGTCTGAAGTATTGAACCGCGTAGACCATAGCTAAGCATTCTTTCTCCGTAGTCGAATAGTTTTGCTCTGCTTTATTTAGGGTTCTCGATGCGTATGCTATCGGTAAATCTTTCCCTATTTCGCCTTGGCTGAGTACGGCTCCTACTGCAACGTCTGATGCATCGGTGGTTATTATAAACGGTTTCGAAAAGTCGGGATATTGTAAAATCGGTTGTTTACAGAGTTCTTCGCGTAGTTGGTCGAAACTATTTTGGTGTTCGCTATCCCATCTAAATCTGGTACCTTTTCCTAATAGTTGAGTGAGAGGTTTTGCTTTTTCTGTAATATTTTCAATGAAACGTCTATAATATCCTATTAATCCTAAAAATTCTCGGATGTTCCTTTGGTTCTTTGGTACTGGGAATTCTCTTACTGCTTTTAGTTTCTTGGGATCTGGTTTAACGCCTTTTGCTGATATTATGTGACCTAGGTACGCTACTTCTTTTCGCAAGAATTAGCATTTACTGGTTTGCAATGTGAGGCCATTTTCTCTCAATCGTTCCATTAATTTTCGGATTTTGACTTCGTGTTCTTTTAGAGAGCAGGAATAAACTACAATGTCATCTAGGTATACGAACAATTCAGTGCCTTGCAATCCGGTTAATACCTGATTCATGAGTCGCTGAAATGTCGGTGGCGCGTTTTTTAAACCAAATGGCATTCGTGCAAATTCGTAATGTCCGGTCGGAGTAGTAAACGCTGTTTTTGGCCGATCTTTTGGATTCATTGGTATTTGGTGGAAACCATTCGCGAGATCAAAAACTGAGAAATATTTGGCTCCACCTAGTCTATCTAGTATTTCCGTAATTTGTGGTAATGGGAATTTATCACTAACTGTTTTTTCGTTTAAAGCGCGGTAGTCGATGACCATACGCCAGCGTTTATTACCCTGCGCATCTGGTTTCTTGGGAACAATCCAAAGCGGACTGTTGTACGGCGAGCTCGAGGGTTCTATAATCCCTTCTCTAAGTAATGCGGTTACCTGATCGTCGATTTCTTTCTGGTGGACTGGCGGGTACCTGTACTGCCTGATGTTGATCGGGATGTCATCAGTAGTGTGGATGGTGTGGTAGAAATTCGGGGCCTTCCCCAAGTTATCGCCAGGTATAAAAAATCGGTCTGGGAACTCCTCCACTAGCTTGTGCACGTGTTCTCGTTCCTCACTGTTTAAATGTCCGAAATCTAACTGTTTCTTTATTTCGTTGATTCGGTCTTGGATGCAGGTGATTTTTCTTGGTGGTTGTTTGTAGTATTCTTCGTCCGACGAGCTGATGATATCGTACGGGAAGATGTCCTGATCGTCTAATTCGAAGTCGATGTCTTCCTCGCTGGTATTTGTTGCCATAACTTGGCAAGAACCGTGGTCGTTTATTACGGCTGCTTCGCCGATGAATACATCGTCGTGCGTCTTGATACGCGGAAGGTAACCTTCGCGAATTGAGGTGTTGGCAAGACGTACGGTGATGCGTTGCGAGGTTCGTCCAGGTATTGTGTAGCGGTTGCTCAGATCGCCGAACTTCCTGATTTCCTCTGCTTCTTCCTTACGATTCGGGTAATTGATGAATCTTATCGGTCTCGTGGGTTTGTCCCTTATCACCAAGGTTTTATGGTAGTAAGAAACCTCTGCCTCTTCTTGAAGCAGGAAGGGGCTACCCAATAGTCCGATTGCAGATGGTAACGTCAGTCCTTTGATTGCGTAAAACAATACTGGAATGTCGTTGATATGTATAAATACAGTTCCTATGGTGAGAATTGGTACAGAGGCTACTCCGGTGATTTCTATTTCTTCTTCATAGATCTTGGCTTTCTGAAGATCCAGGGCTTCGAGCATAATAAGATTTACAGCAGCTCCGCCGTCTATTAAGAATTCACCGAATTCTCCGATTACTTCCGGGACCTTTGCACGTATCCTTGGTACTGGTGCTTCCTTAACTATTGCTTTCTTCTTTTCTTCTTTCTCGGCATTAACTTTCGGCGTGTTTATTGTGTCTCGTTCGCTTGACCGCCGGCGAAGCGAACGCGGTTGGAGTTTAAATGATTCGAGTCATTTTTCTTAAAACTACTCGGTCGAGGGCTTGGGCTTCTCGACGAGGCTTGGTTTCGGTTAGTTTGCTTGCCATCTGGGCATGTGCAGGTGCATTTACAGCTGCGTTGGGTGATCCGGTGGTTATCGGTCCTTCCTTCTGCACTTGACCTCCTAGGCGAACGCTCGTAACGGCGGTCAGGTACATTTAAAAGGCCCGGGGTTGTTGACCTACCCTCTCGGTCCAGGGCAAATGCTGTCGGTCGTGTGTACCCGCGAGGGTCCTCTTCGTTGGTTGAGTCATCGTTGTTGCGGGGCTCTGGGCTGCGGCGCCAGTGCGGGCTGAACGAACTTCGCTGTCTTACGAAGCTTCTACGAGGACGATACTCCTCGTATTCTCCATCGCTGCGATCTTCGCGTGAAGCCCAACTAGTCCAGCTTCGGTTGATCTCCAACACCTTCTCGAAGACTTCCTTTAGTTTCTTGAATCGGCTTGGATCTATTCGAGACCCGTATTTCGTCGGCAATCCGTTCACGAAACGATTCATGATTTCTTTTTCATTGTGGGCAATCACTTCGGTGCAGTTGCCTCCGTATTCTTCGTTAATTGCTGCGCGTGTGTTGTGTAGCAGATGTCTTGTTCTGTCGATGTATTCGCGCACTGTTTCCTCGCGACCTATGCGTAGACGTTCGATTTCGGCCTGAAACGATAGCAGGCTACGTCCCGGCGCGAAACACTTCTTCAAAAATTGCAATAACTCTACAGTGGTCTTAAACTTTTCTCCGTCCACAGCTTCCCTAGCGGGACCGTCTAATTTTGTCAAAACTATTGTCAGATATCGTTGTTCTAAAGATGCGGGTAGTATAGATTTCCCGTCTTCTACGCGATGCACGAAATGTTTCAGGTTAGCTGATTTTCCGTCGAATCTCGGTACTCCCTGAGCAGCTTGTTGGATTGCTGAACTAATCCTCATCTCATTCATGAGAACGGTTAGTTCACTCTCGATAACAGCCATTTTAGTTTGATTTGAAAGAGACTTTGATTTTCAAGAAAGTAACACTGAAAAGGGCATGTACACAGAATACTCAACGGTTTCGGAAGGAAACCACTATTTTTGAGTATCCCACCGCTGTCACCAGTTTTGTTACGGGCTAGCCGTGCGAGACCGTTTTTATATCCGTTTGGTTACGGAAAAACGTGTGCTCGCTCCTAAACCTTTAAGGATACGCGAGCCCAATCAACAGTCGCCAATTCGAATAAGCCTGAGATTAATTAAGTTCCAAACACATCTCACTGCGCTGGTGTCAATGAGCACTATTGGCAAAATAATACCTTTCAGGCAGATTCTCCTTAACGGTCGAAGCTGATTGATACAGGAATTGGATCAGGTTAGGAAAAACACAGCTTGAGGTACCACCAGGCTACGCAAAGCGCCAAGTCTCTCTCAAGTCTAACGTGCTTTTAGGCAGGTAGCCCTACTTATATAAACGTTCTTTAAACTATCCAATTGTTCCCTGATTCGCGAGGGTGTCAGTCCGGAGGCCAGTTCTACCTGATGTATAGTCAGATCTTTAATTGAGGTCCAAACACATCTCACTGCGCTAATGTCAATGAGACCTATTGGCACAACAATACTAATCTGATAATACCCAGGTCGATTCGAAGGTCCCCAGAAAGGTAAAAGGTTTAGGATGGCTAAAGGTAAAAGCTTGGGGTACCACCAGGCTACGCAAGGCGCCAAGTCTCTCCCAAGAGTTATATTACCCCGGATAGGAATAATTGAGCGGCTAACTATTCCTACACTAAAATGTGGGTTCTATGTACGATGTCGCTTTCAGTGTTGTTCGCTATTGACAGGTGGTGATTGAATGTAGAACAAGGAGTAATTGAGACGAAAAATAAGATAACTATATTGAAAGGATTTAAAAGAATAGAGAATACAATCGTGTTTAGTGTGTGTTCGCTTGTTACAAAATACCTTGTGTATTCCTCGTCTGTCTGTACAGATATAACTCGCGGCGTATGTTGAATGCTTAAGAATATAATTGCAACTAATGCAATGATTTGGTTGAAAGTGCCGTGCACGATCTCCCTCGGAATATCCCCGTATTCCTACGTCTAAGGTTTTATAAAGAGATTCGAATAATTTGGTCGAAGGTAACTAATACGATCTTCCTCGGAATAACCCCGTATTCCAGCGTCTAAGATTTGTACTGGTTTGAAGAATGCTTCGAAAGTGCCTAGCACGATCTACTACAAGGAGGACAGAGCTTCGCCCTTCGGGAAAGAATCAAAGACTGAACTCCCAGAGTAGGATTTTTGGTGGTTTATATAGTCGAGCACGCCCTAATTTCTCGGAAAAAGTGGGGCTAATTCTTAGGATTTTCCTAGACAAGCCCTAGGAAGTAGCTGTATGACTCAAGCGCGTCTTGCATGCAGCTGTGTATGAATCATTGCAGCAGGGGCTGCATGGGAATATTTACAGGACTGAGAGATTATGTTGGGTGCGGTTTGAGCTTGGAACTAAGATTTTAGCTGAATGCTAGAATATTCTCGATTTTTAAAGCGGAAAAATTGCTTGCGTAAAATACGGACGTAACAGTATTTCACTTATTTACCGAAAGACATTGATAATAATTTGTTAATTCACATAAGTTTGAAGTTAATATACTGCATATTATTAAGAGATGTTATTTTATTGCGGGCCAATTCCGAAAGGACAGAACTAATGTTAAGCTATTAATCTGCTGCACAAGATTACTCACAAATTGTAACCTATTACCTACTATCACTGGAGTCCTGATATTTATGCAAATATGAATTTTATTATTGATATAAAATTGTAAGGAGTTGTTTTTAAAACGCGTTATCCACCTTCCTGAAGTATATACATTGCAAAAAACATTTCAAATTTTGTTTTCAATAATCATTTGTAATTTGCAGATACTTGTAGCATTGAATTCTGGCCATTTTGCATAAAAATCCGGAATCTAACTATCACATATGTATAGTACTGGTTCCTAACTATTTATGCTCTTGTTCTCTCTTCGTAATTATAATCTTAGTTCTACTTCTAACAAGGGACATTACGCAATCCACACACGCCGATTTTAATGAAACTTTGGTCACAGGTAGTTCTCGAAAAAATATTTGTCACGTATTTTTTTTTAGCTGCCGACATTCACTTTGAAAGGGTGAAATCAACAACTGTGGAATATCCTGCAAACAACGGAAATATTGATAGCGATACAAGCGAAATTTTGTTAAAAAATAGTTTTTTCAAAATTTTGCAAAATCTGTAAACTTGTTTAAAAAATTATTAGCGAACATCGACTAGGTGCTAAAAGACACACAAGTTTCATATAAGAGGTTTTTCTATACAGTCGATAGTTTGCAAGATATTCCACATTTGTCACTTTTCATCCCCAACTTTCAACTAATTGTTCATTTCACCCTTTCAAAGTGAATGTCGGCAGCTAAAAAGAAACATGTCTCAAATATTCTTGCGAGAACTACCTGTGACAAAAGTTTCATTAAAATCGGCGGATGTGGATTGGGTAATGTTCCTTAT
>OZ022489.1:21811349-21867737 GCA_963989405.1 Trypoxylon attenuatum
CCAAGTACAAGAGTAGCATTCAAAATATTGTGAAGTGTCTTCTGTAAATCTAGTTTATGAATCAAGAGAAAAGTTTTGCAGCAATGGAATCTAGTGGAGCCGGTAAGTACTTTTAAAAGTTCTACGGGTTCTTATGATATTGTGTTTGTGCGTTCGTTATTGCTTGTGTTAGACTGCGAGTTCCCAGAAAAGTCATAGGTTTTCAATCGAATAATAAGCGTCTATATAAATTATTAGGTACGTCTGGGATAAAAGTAATGAGTAGGATGCATATGTAAATATTAATGCAGCAGCATGAACGCACCATCGGCAAAAATTAAATTTGTTGGAGGAGTCTCTGTAAAATAAAGAGACTTATACAGATAATGAGCGGTTGTTGATAAAAGCAAAATTAAACTCTTTTAAATCGCATTTTAAGACAAGATGGAATAAAGCATACAGGCAGCAACGCACGCCTGTAAACCAAAACCGCGAATTGTTGAACCATTCGGAAGATATTCCGAAATCATGCAGCAAGCACGGCCGCACAAAAAAATCGTTTACAGAGCTCACAGAACGCGGCAAATGTAGGAGAACCCAAGATTTGCGTGAAAGTTGCGCGGTAGAAGAATTGAGATTTGCGACAGAGTCGAAATTGCGAGAAGTGAACCAAACAGATGCAGCGAAAATAGTCCATGACATCACAATATCCCCAGAGAGGGCGAAAAAAATCAGAGCAGCATATTATGCAACCGAAAAACAGCAAACGCATCAATATAATATTGAGAAAGTATTAGAAGTATATATTGATGCTGAGTTATCGCGGTGCAATATATTTTGAATTCTTAAAAATGGATTTCAGATTCGTTATCAGCGACCCCAAAAACTCCTGGTTACCTGATTTTGCGCCAATCGTAAAAATAATTCGTAAAATATTTGAACCTATGTCTAAAATCGATGAGGGTGGTTTTCTGCCCTTCAAATGGCTTTTAGGCCGATATAAAAATATATGTGTGCAATAGTTTTCCATGTAGTACTTGTATGCTAAGTTTCAAGGAAATCGCTGTTTGACAGTTCCCTAGTGTTATTTGTCAGAAAAATCCAATCTTGCGATTAGCATCATTAGTTTATTGCATGGATCATTTAAAGGTGAGATATTGGCTAAACAAATCTTGGTATAGCGAAAAAATACATGAGCTCTGTTCTCCGTCGGGTAAAGAGCCGTAGCCGCGCGCATGCGGTGCGCCGTTCTGCTTATACTTGGTGCGAGGCGCGCCCGCGCCTCTTGATTATATTACTACAATTTATGTCAATAAGGTTCTATTATTTTTAAAAAATGTCAAATTGCCTTACTAATGACTTGTCTTTATGTTTTAACAAACTACTACTTAAATCGGACCCCCTGATCCAGTACAAGTAAGCGATCCAAACCTTTCTTAAAAGGAAACTCTAGAATCATTAGTACCAAGCATGGCATCTTAGGCCGAAGCGGATGTAAATGATGCAAATAATAATGATTAACATAATAAATATCAAATAAATTTATATACAATTTATTCACTAAATTATTTTATTATTAATATTTTTATTCTTCAATCCTAGTAAGGTCCTTCATATGCAAACTAATAAATATTCGATTTCAGTGAAAAAATCTCTTTTACCGCATTTTGGGGTCAAACGCCCCGCTGTGCGTCGCACAAATTAAATTTTGAGATGCAGCTCGCTTGGCTGCTGAGCGGAGATTGGCTTTGTGCGGGCTGGACACGTTGTCGGCAACCTCAAGGAGGGACAAGGGTCATGTCGCCGAAGACTACCGAACTCTTCCGAACCGATGCCTACCGGTCGCGACCCGTTGAGCCTTGTGGCCGTGAGGCTGCTACGCAAGACGAAAAAAGGCGCGGAATTGTATGTGACGCAACACTTTGAATTTGATATCCTGAGCATTAGAGCTTGATGAAACGACTACATGAAATTCACGGTGCATTGGTGGGTTTCTCAATATGTTTGCGCACAATTTGAAATAGTAGATAAATTACAATAATGAATGAAACGGATGAGTCTTCTTTGCACACATTCCACTTTGGACACGGTCCGGTTTTGGAACTTGCGCACGTGAAAACAGTGCACAGTGGAAACTGCCCACAGTCGAAATAGTGTAGAGTGGATGTTGCACACATGAAATGCGGAAACTGCGCACAGTATGTAGAGTCCACAGTGGACCTTTACTACACGAAAAGCGGAAGTCGGCTGCAGAGTACTGCGCACACACCTTAACTCTAATCATGCATAATTCGTACTGAAGTTTTTTCAGATATATCCTTGGTATTAACTATTGCCAGTTAGCCATTATTTGTAAATTATGCGTTTGCGCCCCCTTCCCCTCATCTGGCACTGACCGGACCTGTGACTGTAAAGCAGAATGAGACTTATTATGTTTTATAGTCACAAGTCAGTCATGCTACTACACGTGTGATGTGTGCAGTTTCCACAGCCATGTGTCCTGATTCCACTGTGGGCAACTTCCAATGTGGACAAATTCCACTGTGTCCGAAGATCCACATGTGAGCAAAATGGAACGTGCGCAAAGTGGACACTCCCGAATGAAACACAGAAGCTTATTACAAAAGTCAAATATTAACTTTGATTTACTTTGTAATAAGTTTACGTGTAGTGTCTTATTCATTATTATAATTTATTTACTATTTCAAATTGTGTCTAAAGATATTGAGAAAACCACCACTGCACCGTGCATTTCATGTATGCAGTCGTGTCATCAAGCTCTGATACTCTCTATATCAAATTCAAACTATGGGCGCTGAGGTGCTGCCAGCTACAACGGAGTAGGGTAGTAACGTAGACAACTACGAAGGCGCGTTGAAGGGCAACACAGTGCTGCGTGAGGGGCCCCGCCGCTGGACAGCACTGTCGTAAAAGGTCAGTAGTCAATTCGCGGGATTCTTCATATGTGTAGGGGCGCGTTTCCCGGAATGCGGCCCTGAGAATAAGGGGTACGGCCGGCGACGATCACGCGAGCGGCGACGCGACGTTGCGTTATCTTCGGTGAGCGTCGGTTACCGGCTTCCAGAATTTTATGCGGGCAAACCCGAGTGTTGCCGAATGTGTGCGGGCTTTGTGTGGGCCCACAGTGTGTGGACGCAGAAGGCGTTCGACGAGAGAACGCATAAGAAGACGGAGCGCGAAAGACGAAAAAACACAAAAGACGTAGACGAACGACGACGAACGTAGCAGGCGTGCGACGAACGACGCGAGAAAACATTATATTCATATTGTTCTTAAATAAAGTATTAACACATTATCTTCAAACCGTGCTTTTATCGACGCCCACTTAACCCGCTGTGGATTAGATCCCACATATGTATGTTCTTGTATTGAATGTCGTCACAAAAATATTTGATTATTCATTATTTATGGCATCAAATATCTGTAGTTCTCTTACCTGTGTGAGGCGCCAATGCTTAGACGCTTTCGCAATAGGATCAGTAACTTGAGTGCATGCTGCTCCAAAAAGCATTAATTTGTGTGGCCCATTATGCACCATGTCAAAAAATGCTTTTACACCAACAGCCGCATTACACTGAAACAGTGAGACGAAGTGGTAAATGTAATACCCGTAATATATAAATGTGAGCTAATAATACATATATTCGCCGACTTTATCAAATCTGGCAGTACTTTGAAAATTAAGAACGAAATTGAAAAAAAGACAGCGGATAGAACTATTATCGTGATCCTTGGCATTGTGTTAAGTAAGAAACAGAGTAGCGCCTCACGCCAAGTACAAGCTGAATGCGCAGTTCCCGTGCAGCAAACTATTATTCTCCGGAGTGAGAATAGAGGTTTATGCAGTTCTTCCTCCACCATGACATAGCTGCACAGAAGTTTTAAATCAAAGCTTTTATGAGCAAACCTAGTGACACTGTTTTGTACGTTAATGCGGAAGAAAGTCATCTTATGATAAGACGACATCGACAACCTTTCTGACTTTCAAATCTGACCCCAAAAAAGTGAACATTTAATTTTTTATTGGATCATGATGTGGGATCGCGAGCCGAATCCAACCATGTTTATCATAAGGCAACTCTAGACCCGACCCCAAAAACTGCGTAAAACTACACCTTTGAATAACAAGAAAGTTGCAACCCCTGGGGGATGAACTTTTGTCATAGCTCGTTGAAATCGGCTTGACCTCAGCATTCCGAATATGGCAAAAATAGTACGTCGATCCATTTAAGAATATTAAGTTAACATTTATTACTAAAAATCACCCCATTACAAAGACATCGCTATACAGCCGTGTTACGAGTCCCTTCGAACCATTCAACTTTGATCTAACACGTTCGGTGCCACGTATACCACCGGTGGTACACACAGTCAAATTTATTTAATTCGCTGAAAACATATGAGCGATTCCACGCCAAGTGATCAGAGCTGATTCACACTTGGTGTCAGATTTTTTTAAACTTCATATATTTGTAGCCCTTGTCGAGCACTGTAAAATGCACTTTTCTATTTTCCTCGGTATCAAACAACACAAAAAGCAAATAAATAAAAAAAATGTGAAAATGTAATTTAGTAGCATGGATTTTTGATTGCCGTCGGGACTTTAACTGGTGTCCATATGTCCATTGTCCTTACTGTCCGTTACCCAACTCATTTCGCAAATTCTGCACACTGGAAGTATCATTATAGCATTGTGGGGCTCCATTTATTAACCCTCAATTTTTCGAAACTGGAGGAGTATCAGAACTTCTGACATCGAAGGTATCTGATTGCGAAGATAGCATGTGTAGGAGCAAGTATGAATTTGGTCGACGGTATTGGGCGGCATCAATTGCGAGGTCCTCGCCGCCCAAGGCGGGTCGCCTCGGTCCCCTCTACTCGCCACACGTTCTAAGTATATCACACAGGCCCAGCAAAGTGACGCTCAATTTCGTCGGTAAACCATTCTTATAGCGCGCCACCTCATGAAAATTGGGTGAACTAAAATTTGATCTTCTTACCTTCCGGACTGCCGTGAACCGCCGACATTTTGACTTTAGCATGCTTGTAAAAGTCAATTTTGGACATTCGCAAATTCTTCGTTATTTCAGCACAGATTGAACTGCGGTTGGGCACATTCGAAAGGAGATGCCACAATGCGCGGCAGCAATTATAGAGTTTCCGTCTAAACGCACCATTGTAGAAATACGGAATGATATTCTAAGCTGTGAGTGTAGCCTGTTTTCTAACACGCACATTACAAGAAATGGACTAACTTCTGCCACAATTATGGTTTTCTACCACGCATTGTGGCCTCCACTTTCAAATGAGCCCAACCGCAGTTCAACCCGTGCTGAAATAACAAAGAATTTGCGAATGTCCAGAGGTCCTATTATTGTGGGTAAAGTCATCGCCCTGCTATTATTGCGAGTTCCCCTTTAAGTCATCGATTAGCCGCCCGGGGCTCCCACATGCTTGCAGCTTCCTGCCAGAATCGCCACGTTCCGCACTTAGTTCTCGGGCCCTCACTTGTGCCGATTATTATTAGATAATTGTGAGTTACTTGAACTGGCCGAACAACCGCCGTTGAGTCGAAAGATCCTGGCAGGGGCGGTGGTAAGTCCTTCTCTCTACTTTCTTGGGCACGTGATTCAGAGCTTTCTCGCTCGCGGATCGGTGTAGTGCTGGGAATTAGGGCGTGGGTAGACCCGAGTGCCTCTAGAGCAGGGATGGGCAACTCAGGCGCTCTGAGTGCTGCTTGGGAGCAGCCTGGAGCGCTGCAGCGCGCTGGTCAGAGCAGCGAGCGCCTGAGACAAGGACAGAATGCGAAAGGAAGACTGCTCGCAAGTGGTGGGAAGCCCATAGATAGGGACAGAGAGCGAAAGGAAAAGGAAGGAGGACTGTTCGCAAGTGGAGGGGAGCGCTATAGCTATAGGAGAGGGGACCGGGCCTGACCTTTCTGGGTAAGGGGACCGCGAGGAGGTGCGCGGTTCGCTGCTCCGAGTTCGGCTTTCAGAACGCCGCGAGTGCTCCAGCTCCCAAACAGCCCAGTTGCCCATCACTGTTCTAGGGTGCGAACGGTCAGTAGGAGGGGTACCGGTCCACATGCGTGCGGTTTACAGGAGTGCCCCAGGCCGTCAGGAAGGGTTCTTGGTCCCGCGGCCAGTGAACAGCGCACGTAGCCCCTCCGTTTTCTATAAGTTTTGAACTACGCCAATCGGCGAATGTGCGGCCGCCATATTGGGAATTGCGTATTTTCATTACTGTTGCTAACTTATTTGTTGTTATTCCATATTGTTATTACCTTATTTATTGGATTCTTGAGAGCGACATTATACATATATTGGCACCTGAATTATTGGCTTGTTGAAATAAATTATTTATTGTTAAAGTAGTATCGGCCGCACGTATCGTAGTCATTATAAATTGTTAAAGTCTTGGGACTACGAGAATAGAGCGCATCCCAAATGAAACGAACGTGGACCGCGACGCCATTTCGAGCGTTTTCCGCGCAAATCAGAAATCCACCGAGCCCGGGTTCTTGAGAGTTCACGGCCACTATCATTTTGCATCTTTTGATATCTCTGCCAACTTTTGCGGGTCTTCTCTTGTTTTAATAAATTATTTATGACCCGAATCTCCGACTGATTATTTTGTGGCGCGACCCCGTACATTCGAACACGGCTTCCTGGGCCTCCGGGCTTCGCCCGGACCTACTCCCTGGCCAAAACGAGATCTGAGCTGATGGGAGAGAAGTTAGACCGTTGAGGGACGAATCAAGGGAAACGTCGCGTCCGGGAAACTATCGAGTACAAATATAAGATCGTTAAACGGCTCTTTGATAGGCAAAACATCAGATTGATTCGTCTAAATCTAAAAGTATAGAATTTCATTACTATTACATCACTTCGTATTGCACGCTTCCCACGTGTTTTACTAACCGAGGAGTATAGAGAATCAACAATTAAATGTTTGCGCTTCCCTATATTGACTCACGCCAATGTCCCTAGCAGCACAAAATATTAAATCCCAAAAAGCATTCAAAATGTAAAGATGTGGGCGAAGTACAAGATATGTAGTTTCATTTCATGTATCCAGAACACAAGAAAATGAGTTCTTCGTTAATGCAAATTCACTTGCTGAGAGTAAAGTGATATTCTACGAAGAATATGAGATCCCAGAATGTGGCCGCGTAGAGGCTGTACACTGCACATGTGGCGTAACACCCATGTAGATCTACCTAGCTCCAGCTAACAGTCCTTTCCTTTGACTAAAAAATTCATATCCTGTCTTAAAAATACTCGGCCGCAAAATTGAAAGTAATCACTGACACCCATAGATACACCCCCCCCCCCCCCCCCCCATACACACCCCTGCCGACCACCCACATTTTATCCGAAACACCGCGCACCTGTTCTCGCTATACCTTCTCACAAAGGATAGATGGAATTTCTCTTTCCCACAAAAACACCCTGCACGCGCTCCTCGCTAGGAAATCGGGGCATTACTAGCCGGGAGCATGCTTTCCTGCACATGCCTACTCCAATCTGCAAATATTCTTAAATTTTCAATCGGAACCAGCATTACTTCAGTAATAAATTTGTCTGTCCACAACAATATTGTGCGCATTTCCATTAGACATAATTACATTTTACAACGAGACGGGACATCGCGCGTCACCATACGCTGGCCGCCAAGTACTTTTAAGGCAGGATATTAATTTTTTAGTCCAAGGAAAGGACTGTTAGCTGGAGCTAGACAGATCTGCATGGGTGTTACGCCACATGTGCTGTGTACAGCCTCTACGCGGCCACATTCTGGTATTTCATATTCTTCGTAGAATATGACTTTACTATCAGCAAGTGAATTTGCATTAACGAAGAACTCATTTTCTTGTATTCTGGATAAAAGAAATGAAACTACACATCTCGCACTTGGCCCACATCTTTGCATTTTGAATGTTTTTTGGGGATTTCACTGCCTTCGTATAAGCATGAATATGACCACGATGCGTGTATGGGTTGGAGTTAAGAAATTGCGCACTTATTTATACATTTTGATTGAAACAAATGATTAGGGAAAGTTGCATGGTTTAAAGGGGCTCGGAGGATAGCAACATAGGGATGTGTCACCGAAGGTGTGGTTTTGGGTCAGTAATCTCAACTAAATTTCCTTAAACAGGCCCACCTATTTTTTGTTTCATATCTTGCAAGTTGAAGTCAAGATTAATTCAAGGAGCTATGACAAAAATGTTATCAGGGTGGTTTACTACACGGAAGTAGTCAATGCTCCCTCTTGCATATCTCCTAAAATTAATAGGTCTTGCAGAAAACTTGTAGGAAATTCATAGAACTCTTACTTTGCTTTAACAAATTTCTTATCTTGCAAATGTATCTACCCATTTTTATAGATAATTATATGTTTCAACAACGAACACCTATTTTTTGTATTATTTCATCGTAATGGAGAATCGCAAAACGAATTCAACAGACATGTGCTACTAGCCGAATTTTAGACCTCTTCCTCCAATGTGCCAACCTTACACCCTTGAATATCAGAAGAACGGCGTAGCATAGAGACAAATGTTCTAAAAAAAATAATGCAACTGAGAGGACACGTTGGAGTGACAAAACAAAATGTACGAATAAATTATTTTGTTAAACCATTTTTTTAACACTAAACATTTTCATGTAGTCTGACAACTATTAATTTGTAGTCGTTTTCAGTAGAGTCCTAACGATATAATCTTAAAGAATTGAAAACATATCTTCCAAATCGTCAGTATAATAGAAAAAGTAAGCTCAGAACGACGAAAGTTGAAATACAATGAACCTTTCCAACTACTGATACTGTTCAGGTAATGGCTGGCAATCACAAAAAAAATCACACTTGCACATAAGACACAACCAAAAGTACCAAGACTCGAACCCTAAACCTTTACTGCGTAAATCGTCTCTGCTAATCAGGCTGCTAATGCCATACTTAGAGCTCATTTTCAGTTTCACCATATGAATCGGCGTCGAGGCGGCCCGAAAGTCCAAGTGTTGCTAATCTTTCAGGGCCCCAAGTGCCGTATGAAAGTGACTTCATCTCGCGCAGTAGAAAAATAAAAATCGAACCTAAGACCCGAACCCAAATTGGCGGTTTTACCCATTTCCCACATAAAAAGCAGTTAAATTGAAGATATTAGACAACGTAGAACAGCTTTCAGTTAATTAGAATTTTTTAAATTTCTATAAATCGATATTAGAAATGAAATACACTTCGGACCAAAATTAAAGGACCACTTCTCTCCGGTCGCAAACTTGTCAATGTTCGCACAGCTGTAACTTTGTAAAAAAAAATCGTAAAAATATGAATTTTTTTAAAATTGAAGCTTGAAGCCTCTACTTTACAACGCGCCATTAGAAATTTGATTTGCGTGCATTGGGGCTGTGGTAGCACATAAAATATGAGGGCATGTTTTTCTTGCAGAAAATTGCAAAGTTCAACAAGGGCCACGGGGTCGGATGAATTTTTTTGAAGGACGCCAATTACAGGGTTGTATAGCCTGAAACTTTCTCTTTAATTTAAAAAAAAAACAAATAAGCCGCTACGATTTTTTTATGCAAAGTTACGACACTTTGAAAAAAAAGTGAGCCGCCGGCATTAGAAATAACCCAAGGTACACCACGAGGAGGTTGCGCGGGCGGATTTCTACCCCATGTGTATTTGTGTTGTATGTTTGGTGTATGTGTGAATAGAAATGTGTATTTTAAATGTAGTGTGTGTTTTGATGGATAATGTACGGATCTTAATTGTGATGTTTAAAATCGTATGTTGCCTCCCCGTTGTCTTATAACTTCTTCGCATCGTTCTCTCATATTGATACAGATCCGTGTCAAATTTTGAGGGAATTTACGAGCACCAGCGACTGTTCTCCAGACACTTTGGCGCAGCATCCCCCAAAATTTGATACGGAACTGTATCAATATGAGACAACGATGCGATAAAGTTCTAAGACAACGGGGAGGCAACACACGATTTTAAGTATCACAATTAAAATCCGTACATTGTCCATCAAAAGACACACTACACTTTAAATACACATTTCTATGCACACATACACCAAACATACAACGGAAATACACATGGGGTAGAAATCCGACCGTGCAACCTCCTCGTGGCGTACCTTGGGATATTCTAATGCCGGCGGCTCACTTTTCATTCAAACTGTCGTAACTTTGCATAAAAAATCGTAGCAGCGTATTTTTTTTTAAATTAAAGAGGAAGCTTCAAGCTACACAACCCTGTAATTGGCGACCTTCAAAAAAATTCACCCGACCCCGTGGCCCTTGTTGAACTTCGCAATTTTCTGCAAGAAAAACATGCCCTCATATTTTATGTTCTACCACAGCCCCAATGCACGCAAATCAAATTTCTAAAGGTGCATTGTAAAGTAGAGGCTTCAAGCTTTAATTTAAAAAAAATTCATATTTTTACGATTTTTTTGACAAAGTTACAGCTGTGGGAACATTGATAAGTTTGCGACTGGAGAGTAGTGGTCCTTTAATTTTGGTGCGAAGTGTATAAATAAGCAAATCAAATGCAAAATTCGCGGCTAGTAAATAATGAAATAGCTTTGTAACATACATTAATAACAAACAAATTGTTATAGTTACATTACCCAAAATGAAGAAATAAATTAGTTAGTTCAACTAACTAGGGAAATAAATTTCGGGTACAATTTATTATTAATCTTGTGTAGCAGATTAATGGCTTAACATTAATTAGTTCTATCCTTTTCAAATTTGCCCGCAATAAAATCTTATCCCTCAGTAATATCCTATACATTAACTTCAAACCTATGTCAATTAACAAATTATGACCAATGCCTTTCGATAAATAAGTGAAATACAAAATCATGAGGTACAGGTCACGGTGAGGGTGGAGGTGATGGAGGAAAAAAAGTAGGTAGTGGAGGGCGGAAGTAGGAGAGAAGGTGAAAACCGGACAAGAGGTGGAGAAGCAGGCCGAGCAGGAGATGACGAAGTGCTGGAAGTGGAGTTGCAGGTGGAAGCCGGGCAAGAGGAGGAGGGGAAGCGGTGGCGGTGGTGGGTGTAGAGTTGGAGGAAAGGAGGAGGCTGTGAAGGATGGAAGTCGAAAAGGAGGTGGAGATAGTGAACGGGGAGGAGGAGGCCGAACAGGAGGAGGAGACAAAGTGGTGGAGGTGGCAGTAGAGGAAAGGAGGACGCGGGGAGGGGTGGAAAGAGAGGAGGAGGAGGAGGCGGTGGAGGTCAGGCAAAAGGAAGAGAAGAGATGGTTAAGATGGAGGAGGAGAACGGACAGGAGGAAGAGGAGGCCGAGCAGGATGATGTCAACAAGTTGGAGGGGGGAGAGGGGGAGGAGGAGGCGATAGAGGTGGGTGAGCAGGGGAAGAAGGAGGTGGTAGAGGCAATTGAGAAGGTTGAGGAAGCGGAGGAAGTAAATGAGAAGGACTTGTGGAGTAAAAAGCAGGAAAAGGAGGTGGGTGATAGGCAGGAGAAGGGTGAAGAGGAGGAGGGTGACTGAAAAGGGTGGAAAAGGTGAAAAAATGGACGAGGGGCAGTGGACAAGAGAGAGTCTCGCGAACACGTGGCCAGCGTGAAATAGGAAACGGAGACGCAGACGACGTTTCCTAAAATTTGAGTTATATTCAAGGCCCAATTAACAAGTAGATAAAGCCACTTTCGCAATCCTTAATTCAGAAGTTGGAATTTCTCTGTTTAATGTTTACTTTTCGGTTCCTAATCCGGAACCCTCTTCAGAACTTTGATCGAATTTCACATCTGTGATCAATATTACAACAACAGGTTGACGAATAAAGTTTAACATTCAACCAAGATCAAGCATGATAGAAATTAATAGACTTTCGTAAACGCCTCGACCTTTAAGGCCCAATATCTCCACGATGGATAAACAAATTGTTTATAACAATTATGCAAATTTGTCGTCTGGACATGGACTTTCAGAAATTCTTTATAAAAATTTGAAAAATTAATTTTTTTATGGACTTTCATCATTACAAAGACAAGAGTAACTTCTGTCTCCGGAATAGATATATGGTGTGTGTTCTTCTACTTGGCTCGAGACAAGACCTTGTTTCTTGATGTCTAATAGTAAAAAATTATTCAATCCTTTTTTAATATTTACATATACAGGGTGAGTCAGTGATGGGTGCAATAAATCAAATCACGTATTCTGGGGGTCAATAGAAGCCTAAATGTTCGGGAACAATAAGTTGAAATCTCAACCCTTTCCAAGATACAGGGGGTTGAAATTTCAAGTTTTAAAAAATCATATCTCCCGACGCGATAATGCTAGCGTTACGGGTCTTTTTCTAGGATGTGTGGGAGGGCCGGAGCTATGTGAAAAAAAATAGAAACCATGTAAAAATTATTATTAAGTCGGATTATTATTGATTTTCTTGTAGTTTCTCGATGAAGCGGCAACATTTTCAGGTACGAAAAAAATCACAGTCATTCTGTGATGCACCCAAGAAAATATCGCGTTATAAAAAGTTTAAAATTCTAATAAATGTGGCCAGGATAAATTATTGAAAGTTTTTCGCTAGAGATTTTCAATCCCGGGTTTATGGCTGCATACCGCCATTTTCCTTCCTTTCCATTTCCACCCTACCTCCTTCATCCTCCCCCCACTCTTCCTGCACCTGATTGTTTTACATTTTTCTACGTTCAGTTCCAACCTCTTCCTGTCTAAGTACCTCTCTAATGTTGCAATCACCCTCTTCATTCCCACTTCGTCTTCCGCCAGCAGCACCATATCATCTGCATACATAATGGTATACAATCTTTCCCCTCCCAGCCTCACTCCTCCCCATCCCTCCTTCCGCAATTCCACCTCCAAATCCACCGTCGCTATGCTGAATAGGGTTGGGCTCAGTGGGCACCCGTGTCTCACCCCCCTTACCGTCCAAAATTTCTCCCCCAGCTCTCCTCCTACTCCACGTTTCCCCCAACATTTCCTCCACGCTCCTCACCAGGCCCGCCCACATTCCCCTTCTTCTCGTCACTGCCACGATCACCCGCCTGTCTAGCATGTCGAACGCCGCTTTAAGGTTTACGAAGAAGGCAATTAACCTTGCCCGCTTCCTCTCTACTTGCCTGTTCACTAGGTAGTTTAGGGAATATACTATTTGTTCCATGGCCCCCATCCCCTTCAGAAACCCCGTCTGACTCTGGGGGATGACCCCCTCCTTCTCCGCCTCCTCCCTGACCCTGTCCGCCAGCACCGCCGCGTACACCTTATACAGGGTGTCCCAGCAAGAATGACGAATGGAAATATCTCCGTCAATTGTGAAGGTACGCGAAATCCGCAGAGGGTAAAGTTGCATGGTTCGAAGGGGCTCGTTGACTGGCGGTATGGGGGTGTTTTAACAATAGGGTGGCTTTTAGTTATTAATGTTAACTTAATATTTTTCACCGGGTCGACCTACTTTTTTTCGATATTCTGAATGCCGGGATCAAGGCGAATTCAACGACCTATGACAAAAGGCCTTTGGGGGTAGTTCACCCCCCGGGGGTTGTAAATTTTCTCTTTTAAATATCTCTTAAACAATTATGTTTAGAGAAACAATTGTTTAACGAAGTTACATGGTATTAATGGGACTATCAGTTGGTGTCATCAAATTTTTGAAATTCCAATTGTTTAAACATTTTTTTATAAACAATAATTGCAACAACACTCGGGTAACACACAATATTAAAATTGAAAAACACACACAGTCGCCCGTGCGGTTATGCACCCGCGCATGATGTGCAAAATCCGACCGGCAACCTCCCCGTGGTGCACATTGGGTAATACCGATGCCGGCGGTACTATAGCAACGAAAATGGAAGGGTTGCTTTAAAACACGAGAACTTTGGAACGAAAAATCGTAGCGACTTGAATTTTTTTTTGTTTTAAAGAGGAAGATTCCGCCTTCCTTTTTCCGGTTTTGGAATTATCGAGAAAAATTTTGCTGAGTCCGTAGGCTTTGCTGAATTTCGCAAATTTCGACATGTTAAACATGGCCTCAGTTTTAAGAGTTTGTAGCAGCAGGCGTGCATCGAATTTAAATTTCAAATACAGGAATCGAAAGTAGACACTTCAGGCTTCAATTTTTTAAAAAAATCGTAATTTTTTGATTAATTTTGACCAAGTTATCGTCAATCCAATTTGGCCTATTTTTCAACAAAATTTTTCTATGCCATATCTATTTTGAGCAGTGTATATGCAAATATGAATTTTATTATTGCTAAAAAAATGTATGCAGTTGTTTTTAAAACGTGTTATCCACTTTTCTGAAATTTATACACTGCAAGAAACACTTTTAATTGTGTTTTCAATAATCATCTGTAATTTTTGGAGTCTTGTGATATAAAATTTTGGCTATTTTGCATAAACATCCGCAGTCTACTTATCAGTCTTCTACTGGGCCTGTCCCGATAAGGATCAGACCCTTCCTACATTCGCCTACGTCCTACCCGAGCTCGACCGGGTTTCCCCGAGTGGGGCCGATCGTTACTCTGGGCTCTCTTAACCTTACTTTCGGCACCTGTCAGTTTTCCGCCGGGCCTGTCCCTAATAGGATCGGACGCTGCCTACATTTGCCGGGAGTGTCCACTTTGTGCACATGTGGATTTTCGGACACAGTGGAATTTGCCTACGTTGGAAGTTGGACACAGTGGAAACAGGACACGGTCGAAATTGCCCACAGTGGAATCAGGACACATGGCAGTGGAAACTGCACACGTGATACTATATGTATTAGCGTGACTGACTTGTAACTATAAAACGTAATAAGTCTGAATCTGCTTTACAGTTACGGGTCAGGTCAGTGCCAGATGAGGGGAAGGGGGCGCAGCTCTAAAACGTGATAAGTCTCACTATGTTTTACAGTCTCAGGTCAAGTCAGTGCCAGATGAGGGGAAGCGGGCGAAAACGTATAATTTACAAATAACGGCCAATTGGCAATAATTAATATGACGGATATACCCGAAAAAAACTTCAGTACGAATTATGCATGATTGTGTGTACGCAGTACTCTGCAGCCGACTTCCACTTTTTGTGTGGTAAATGTCCACTGTGAGCTCTACATACTGTGCGTAGTTTCCACATTTGATGTGTGCAACTTCCACTCTACGTTATTTCGACTGCGGGCAGTTTCCACGTGCGCAAGTTCTAAAAACGGCCGGTGTCCAAAGTGGAATGTGCGCAAAGAAGACTCATCCCATTTGCCTAAGTCCAACCCGAGCTCGAACGGGCTTCCCCGAACTGTCCCGGTAACCTTCGGACGGCTCATCGCGAGCGAATTTGGGTGTTTCCGAAAGTTGTGACCGCTTTCTCGATTTGTAACACTAACGACGGGCGTCCCTTTTGTCCCGGAAGAGTTCGTCTCGACCCCACTTTTATGAGAGTCGTGATTCGCGCCTGTCGAATTCTCCTTGGCTTGTCCCCAAAGGAGCCGGACGTTACCGGGCTGCCCTTAAAGTGCCACCACCACCCTAACGGTTGTGAACTTCTGTATGTTCTGCCCATACCTGGTCTATCCCGTAAAGGACCTGGCCCTACTAAACTTACCCAAAGTTCCACTCGGGCTCGCCCGGACATCTTCTAGCGGGTCCGAGGGCTCCCGGGGTGCTGCCTGCAATCTTGCCGGCCTCGGAGCGTTGGCCACCCTTCCGCGTTGGCCGCCCGGGTGCACCTGTTACGGCCGATAAGTATCCGGCTTCTACGTTGGCCCAACGGAACCGACCCTTCTATAATTCTCGAAGTCTAGCCCGGGCGCACCCGAGTGCGGCGGAATCTAGCTTTACGTTCCATCGCGCTTCCCTGGTTTGTCCCGAAAGGAATCTGGCACTGCCCTGGACGCGGGTGATCGCCCTTTCCTTTATTAATCCGTACCCCTTTCCCTAGGCCTCGGCAGACAGTCGAGGGCTGGGGGGGGGGCGCCCCCCCCCGGCCGCACCGCCGAGGCCCTTTTCCGTCGGGCTGTGAAGGGTAGCGGCCATTAGGACGACCGAATACCCCCTCATTCGAGTACCCGCCCGGCGGGTGGGCTGACCTGCCCTGACGATTCTGTCTGCTGACCACTGGATCGTTAGCTGTTAACGGATTACGCCCTTAGGCCCTGCTCGCCTCTCTAGGGGAGCTAGGGTGCCGATTTCGCGGTGTGTGCCGCGGGGCCTCCTCGCTGGCTTGGAAGGTTTAAGCTACTCGTTGCTCGCCTGAAGCGAGCGTTCCGGCTACCTTGTGTTTTCCGTCAAAATTCGAACTTCGTGGTCCTCATTTTTCTACTAAAGCACGGCTTTGCGTGGGCCCTGGGCTATGCCGTCACGCCCTGACTGTCTTCTCCTGGCGCGCAGCACCATCTTACGCTATTGTACTCGTTTCAGAGCCGCCTAAGTATCACTACTGCTACTCATCGTAACCTTCATCTTGGCCCGCTGCCGTCTATACAAAGTCAGTTGGGTCTTCGGAATTTCCGTCGTGGGTAAGTACCTATTCCTAACGCCGTGTTGACTCCCTCCTCAATGTTTTCTACGTCCCCCCTTATGATATGTATACGCTCGCCGAACATGTCGTTTTTTGCCCTATAATTTCTTCCTAACCCCTATCTTGCCCTGTATTGTCACGTGAGTTTCCGCTTCTTTCTGGGAGATGCTCCGATGTTCGCTAACTTATTTCTCCTTTCTTTCTTTCTGTCTTTCTTTCTCACGGGTGCTTGGACTTCAACGGCACACGCTGATTTATGGAAGGCTGATGATTGGCAGAGCTGCTCGGCACTGTTCCCAGTTCTTGTCGCTACTATTATTCCCACCCGGGTGAGTATCATCTCCCTCTTGTTTTTAATTTATCCCTATCCGCGTTAGTCGCGAAAAGCTTCGTGCTTCGCCCCAACTACTATCCGCCACTTTACTGATTCATCTTTTTATTTCCGGGTTACAGATCGCTTGAGAGATGGGGGTTCCTTATAACCGCGATCATTTACGTCACGTGCTCTTATTCTTGTACCTGAGCAAATACCCGTAGGTGGCGACACGGGAGGTCATTTCCGCGATGTACCCCGGGGCAATATCGCGGAGTACCACCTCCTACTGGTATTCCCGCTTTAACAGCGGTCTTTTCGACCTGAACGACCGTCCGCACCGCGGCCGCCCTCCCCTAGCCGAGGAGGAGGGAATGGCGCTAGCCCTGGAAGCCAACCCAAACGCCTCGGTCCGGGAGATTGCCGACATGCTTGGGACATCTAACTCCGCCGTGCACCGGTGTCTGCGACGAATAGGTTCGATGCGACACGGATTTGGTCCGGAATCGGCGCTCGTGTTGACCCCATCCGTGAAGACTCTACGTCTTAACTTATGTTTAGATCTCCTTGCCCGGTATGAGGTGGACCCCTGATTCCTTCGTAACATATTGCCCACCGGCGAAATGTGGGTGGACTTGTGCCTGCCCGGTGGGAGGCCGCAGTGGGCACTGTCTGCCAGCATATTTGTCGCCCAGGGGGGCAGTGACCAGGCCCGTGAAGCCGGCGAACGCGGGTTTGTTGCGCCGATGTTACCCGGCGAGCCCGTGCGCGGGCGCGTGCTCTTGCGGGTTTGGTGGTCCTGGCACGAGGTGCAAAGCGTAACCGTGCACGAGCACCCACCCATTTCTCACGTCAGTTTATTCATGTGCTTTAATCTTTGACTGATGAGGGGGTATGTTTCCAGCGCGGGATGCCCCCCTTCCTGCTATTTGAGCATACTCTCCCTTATATAGATGCTACGGTGCATGAAGCTGTCATGGCAGAGGGGGTTGAGGAATTGGGAGAATCTCACATTCACCTGTACTTCCTTGCTTTGTATTTTACTTATTCATTGAAATACATTGATGATAATAATTTGTTAATTTACATAGGTCTGAAGTTAATGTATTGTATATTACTAAGGGATAAGATGTTATGAGCGTGCGCCCGATACCAGCCCTTGCTGGGTCCAGTAAAGATAAGTTAGGAAATGCGTACGTATCGGTATCAGCCGGTACCACCCGGGAGAAACGATCGTTCACGTCAGCAACGCTGGCTAAGCAGGGCGACGACCTGCCTTCCCCGGATGCGCTGCCCCTCGCCGAAACTTATGGGCAACAATGCATAAAAGATGAGGACCTCGATACCTCAGCGGCTTTTTGTCCAGAGGACAGCGGGAGTGCTGTCCGATTAAAGGAACACAGTAATTGTTACACCCGCGGAAGCGCTGCCCAAAGCGCAGCGTTATCTAGTATTATATTGAAGTGTACAAATCCTGTAAGAAGTATTACTCAATAAAGTTACAGGACAGCCAGTACCCGAAGTGAGTTTCAACTCTTAAGTGACGACATCCCCTGCCTTTTCTTAACCGTGCGCATCTGACCAGTAGTAGCTTCGGCCTTAGTCAGACGCACGCACAACATATTTCGGTGGCAGCCGTGGGATCTGTCACATTTGGGTACGAGAAGAAATCCAGACATAACGTACGAGAAGAAATCCAAAAATAACGTACGAGAAGAAATCCAGAGACAACGCACGAGAGCAGAAAAGCAGAGACAACGTATGAGAAACAAGCAGCCAATTCACAGCCGATCCCAAGGACAATGGCAGCCGTGCAGTTGCAAGCCGAGCGCCGAGCGACCTCAGCCAAGGCCGTTGCCGAGTCAGTATACCAGCCAGTATCAGAGCACAACAAGCGAGCGGTCAACGTACTGTAAGTCACACGACAACATCTTTCACATAGTCCGATAGTAAATTATACATACGGCGTCTTGCGAACCACAACCAGCGATGCAGCGGGTGACGCGGAAGAACCGTGCCAGGTTTTCCATAATTTTTACCTCTTCCGACCGCCATAGACAGTGGCGCCGACGCATTACGGACGATTAGAGACAGGGTTAGACGCGTTCTAGATTACCCGGAATCACTGGAAGCAGACCCCGTAAGAGCGACCGACGACGAGTCAAATCACAGCCCTAGACAGTCCCTAGTGTCATTTGACAGCGAGATATTCCGTCTGCGGTGGAACAATTTCCTCACAGATATGGCAGAAAACGATAATAACGGCGATCATCCCCTCGACAATTCGCGCCACGCAACAGACGCAGAAACAGATGTTGAAATTCAACGGCTTCGCGTGCAAATGAACCGGCTGACCGTACTTCGCGATAACCGTGGAATCGATGACCTGCTTGATGGGGAACAAGTACGCGGAGCAATGCTCATCTCATTACGAGAAGCGGTAAAAATGATACCAAAATTTAACGGGGGCTCACCCGAATCCTTGAAAGATTTTCTGAGTGCGTGCACGTTTGCGTTCGAGAGCACCTTGCCCGGAGATAAATCCCTCTTCCTACGATCAATTTTTCGCCTAAAACTTACCGGTCCTGCGCTAACAGAATTCGAACATAGGAACATTCTCGATTTCGCTAAATTAAAAAAGGAATAGAACGACCTGGAGAACTGGTACGCGTATACGCCTCATGCGCAGAAAGTCTACTCGTAGATCTGATGGAAGCCACTGCCGAACCGCATCATACGCCGGAACAAGCCCTCGCCATACAAGGCGTATTGGAGAAACAAGCGTTGGTCAACATTTCCAAAGGATTAGTGCAGCCACTGAGTGCCATAATCCGCGCGCGAAATTACCACTCATTTTACGAAGGTATAACTGGAGCCATCGAAGAAGAAAGACTAAACGGAGGTCCTTCTTCTCACGCGTCCCGTGCCTCCGCTCATCGAAGTGACCGGTACGATAGATATGATAGAAGCGATAGGTACGATAGATACACTCGGCAACCAGACGGAACAAACCAACCCGCGTCGTGCTCAAAATGCGGAAACACCGGGCATTACTGGCGCGATTGCCGTTTTGACAGAAACCGAAGGAGACCCGAATTACCCAGGGCCGAGCCGCGCAATTCAATACACGCGATAAGAAGACACTGCACGTATTGTCAATAGTCGAGGCACAACTATGAAGAATGCCGAACTCGTACCCATTACCCTCGACAGGATCCTGTTTCCCAGAACGACTCAACAAGTCAGCGCACGAATTTTACCGAATCGAACGGATCGGGAAACGACCGTGCGGCATTCCCCCGCGAGAATGCAACGTCGCGAATGTGAAAATCTTGCACACCTCTGCAGATAATTTGCCGCTAGCCACGGAGAGGCTACTCGAAGCGCCAACGGATAAAATAACAATGTTAGTAGACACCGGCCCTGCCGTTAGTCTATCGAAATTTCAAAATTTGCGGGACGAGGTATTAATTCGGAAAAAGGAAGTATTATTAACTGGAGCCACCGTGAGACAACTCTCCACCCGAGGGGAAATAGAGGGTTACATACAACTCAATGGGCGGACAATCGGGCAACTCCTATGCGTAGTAGCAAACGATTTTCCGATCGCCTATGAAGGAATTCTTGGGATGGATTTCATTAGGAACTAGGGCGTGCGAATCGACAGCAGAACCGGCGAAATTATGATCGAAACTGCGAACGGGAAACCTGCGGGCCCGAAAAAATAATAGAAGCGAGCACAGATAGCCTGCGAGAAGGAATTACCTCCGCGGAAGAAATACAACCTGGAGTCTTTATAGGACACAGTTGGGTCCGACCGAATCACGGACGTTGCGTACTAATGATGTTAAATACTACAGAAGAGGCAGTAGAAATAATGCGCCCACACGTAAAGCTCGAAGAACTGCCAAATGAATACGCGATAAACTCTATAAACAAAGCCAAACCCCGAACTCAAACACAAATCGTGCTCAACCAGCTTAGGATCGATCATTTAAATGCAGAAGAACGAGAGACATTAAAAGATATTTGCGGCACGTACGCCGATATTTTCCACTTGGAGGGCGAACCGCTGACTTATATCACTGCGGAGAAGCACAAAGCGAAGATAACTAAACAGGTGCAACAGACGCTAAAAGACAAGATAATACGACATAACACGAGCCAGTGGAACGCGCCGCTACTGGTCGTTCCGGAAAAAGCTGACGCTAACGGCGTACAAGAAATGCGGATAGTACTAGATTTTCGAAAGCTAAACGAAATAACTATAGGTGATTCGTCCCCTCTACGTAATATCACCGACATATTAGATCAGTTAGGGAAAGCTAAATATTCTACAACTCTGGATCTGGCGTCGGGTTATCACCAGGTAACCATGGCAAACCTACGGGCACTACGAATTTAACTGCATGCCATTCGGATTAAAAAATGCTCCTGCAACATTCCAAAGATTAATGAACACCATTCTAGCCGGGTTACAACGGATAAAATGTTTTGTGTATCTAGATAACATTGTCATACATGAAGGCAGTTTAGACGAACATAACTCTCGCCTATGCGAAGTTTTCTCCATGCTACGCGCAAATAACTTAAAATTGCAACCTAATAAATGCGAATTTCTACGTAAAGAATTAAAATCCCTCCCGCAAGTAATTACCGAAAATGGAATATTGCCGGATCCCAATAAAATCAGCGCCATAAAGGATTTTCCGACGCCGCGTACCGTAATAGACGTACAAGCTTTTTCGGATTGGCCGGTTATTACCGACGTTTTATCAAAAACTGCTCCAAAAACGCTAAGCCGTTAACCGCATTAACTAAAAAAGAAACTAAATTCAATTGGACGGGCGAGCAAGGAAACGCGTTTCAGACGCTAAAAGGTAAATTAATTACGGCATCGCTCCTCATTGATCCCGACTTCGCGAAAGAATTTGTGCTGACGACGAACGCACCCGGGCTCGCAATCGAAGCCATCTTATCGCAAGGCGAAATCGGTAAAGATCAGCCTATCGCATATGCCAGCCGCATGCTAAATAAAGCGGAACAAAATTATAGCACAACCGAAAAGGAATTGTTAGCGATAGTGTGGATCGCGAAACACTTTAGACCGTACCTCTACGGGAATAGATTCAAAATAGTCACTGACCACAAGCTTCTACTGCGGTGATTTAGCGTTAAAGACCCAGGTTCGCGATTAATGCGATGGCGACTAAAATCAGAAGAATATGAATACGAAATCATATATAAGGCCGGAAAAGCGAATACTAACGCCGATGCCCAGAGTCGCATCATATACACGTTGCGAAAAACGCCGGCCCCCGAAACCCCCTCGTCCAAACTCGATAAACACGAAGAGGACACTACAACGCCTGAAGACAGACGATACACCCGAATACCCTGAACAGAAGAAACTGGCCATACTACGGGAATATCATGATACGCCATTAGCAAGGCACCAGGGCGTCGAACGAACAATTAAGCGAATACGAGAGTTGCACGACTGGCCTGGAATTACTACGGACGTAAAAAATTATGTAGCAGAATGCGAAGGATGCCAGAACAACGAACTACGCCGGACGAATCGAGCTCCGCTGATGATAACAGATACACCTGACTCCCCGTTCGAGAAATGCGCTGCTCATGCGATGTTCACATATAATATTACCCCGCACACAGCTACCGGATACTCACCGTACGAGCTCGTCTACGGTCGCAAGGCAGTTCTACCTACTGCGATAGCCCTTCGCCGAAACCAACCTACTCCTATGATGATTACATTCAAGAACTGCGGGAACGACTCCGCGCCTCAACCAAGTGGCAAAACGCCACAGTCAAGATGCAAAAACCCTTGTGAAAGCGAAACATGACACACGTGCGAAGACAACTAAGTATGAACTCGGTGATAAGGTCCTGCTACGAGGCCCCACGGTCCGGAGAGGCCGCAGTAAAATGTTGGATTCGCTGTGGAGCGGACCATACACCATCACCGTCACTCATTCACTGGTAAATTACACCATCAAGACGGGCCGCGCGCAGCCTTAGGGTACACGCCAACCGATTAAAACATCTCATAGAATGACTGTATTAATACACAACATGTTGACGACGTTGCGCCCACAACCCCCGTCCAACCGAGAGGACAATCAAGAAGACGAGGGATTAACCCCGGTTCACCATTTTATTTCTCTCGTTTTTTATTTATCAAATTCGAATGCAGCAGGTTTTTTACTAATCGAAACGTTCCAAACCGACTGACTTTTGCAATCGAATTGATTGCAGCGCCACGTGTACCACAAGTGGTGCACGACGTAATAACCACTCTAAACAAGGGAACTACGTATGTATTGACGATTTAATGAAATATTGTGTGATAATATATCAATCTTTAGTCAAAATATCTCATGGCCTGATGGACGAGTTGGGCAAAAACAGCGTGGCACGGGACATGCTAAACAGTTTTCGCGTATTTACAAAACTAACAAAATTATTTCAGATGTGACTCTGAAGTGCCACACCCTGTATACATACAGGGAAATCCTAAATAGCACCGCGCCACGATCACGGGCAAGCCCTCTCCCCCACGATCGCCCTGCCTTCGGGAAATCTGCGAGATCCACGTGAGAGGTGTTGGGAGCAGGGATGGGCATTATCGGATAAATTTTGCGTCCGATATTTTTATCGAAGGAAAATCCTGGTGGATATTTGTATTGTTCTAACATCCTTTTCGACCTAATCAGCTACTTCTCTATCATACTGATTAACCCTTGCATGTAGAATTGTATAGTACATACAGGGTGAGTCAGTGACCTTGCACCAAACTGAAACCACGTATTTTGGGGGTCAATAGAAGCCTAAAAGTCCCGGAACACAAAGTTGAAATCTCAACCCTTTCGGAATTACAGGGGGTTGAAATTTTAAGTTTAAAAAAATCATATCTTCCGACAGGATAATACTAGAGTCACGGGTCTTTTTCTAGAATGTGTGGGAGGGCCCAGGGTACCTGGAAAAAAATAGAAACGATGTGAAAATTATTATTAAGCCACATTATTATTGATTTTCTTGTAGTTCTTCTATGAACGTGAAATTTGCCCGTTTAGAGAAAATCAATAATAATGTGGCTTAATAATAATTTTCACGTCGTTTATATTTTTTCCAGGTACCTCGGGCCCTCCCACACATTCTAGAAAAAAACCCGTGACTCTAGTATTATCCTGTCGGAAGATATGATTTTTTAAAACTTAAAATTTCAACCCCCTGTAATTCCGAAAGGGTTGAGATTTCAACTTTGTGTTCCGGGACTTTTACGCTTCTATTGACCCCCAAAATACGTGGTTTCAGTTTGGTGCAAGGTCATTGACTCAGCCTGTATATGTATGGTAGGCACATGAGGAACGTACAACGACAAGTATTCGGCATTGAATGACTGTAACTTTGGGAGATGCGTTGAGTAAGATAAAGTAAGCGAACGCGAAAGAATCTGACCGAGAATTTGGGTATATGTTGTAACGGAGCATTCTGTGAATGCTTCGTTCCTACCGGATCCCCCGCGCCAACCGCACCGAAGAACTCGTCACGCGCGCCGAAGGGGGGAAATATGTTCCAAGGGGCGAAGTAGTTTTAACAATGATTTGTAACACCTTATATTGCCCGAGCCATAAGTCATTAACCCTTTCGGTACGGGCGCTCTGTCCGTCATGATACCCCCGCTGAACGAGGTGCCCCGCCGAAAATGTGCTTATAACAAGATGTCACTTCATTGTTTTTTCACATAGATTGTCATATATCATAGATGCCGGATATAATTGCCACTCGTCGATACCAGTGATGAGATGGTCGCCGGATATATCCGGCGCTCGTCCACACATGTCATCAGATGGATGCCGGATATATCCGGCGCCCGTACCGAAAGGGTTAAGAATCAGCAAATCCGTCCGGGCGATTAGTCCGGAATCAGAAAGGAGAGCGCAGCCACCATGGGACAAAGACGAAGACGATCGACCGCGCCCTCAGGCCGCCAGGAAAATCGGCTAACTAGGACAGGACCCACCATCTAACGACAGCCATGGAAAGAGCTACTAGAAGATAATTAGGAATTAGGCGACGTGCGCGACAGCGCGAACCTTGGCCGCGATCTCACGCGCCAACCGTCACCACTGGGTTTTCGGCGCGTGTCACCGACGTGTCATTCGGCGGTTGACGAATTAGAAAAATTGTCTCGGGACTATCCAGTATTGGTAACGGAAAGTTTGAAGTAGGTTCGGGCACGGGGTTTTGATCGGAGTGTCCGCAGGAGATTGGGAGTAGGAGATCCAGTGGTGCGGTTGGGGTAGGCGTGCAGCGGTCAAGGTAAGCGTTGCTCCTTTCTGTTTCTCTATCTTTTGTGCGTTTGTCTCCTGCGGTTGTCGCTCGGGAAATCGGAGTAAAAGGCTCGTGTAGAAGTATGCGCGATCGCGAGCTCCCGCGGACCGGGAAGCCTGATCGGAACGTGCCGGACGTGGCGTACCGGGTTAATTGTATTACAGGGAGACCCTCGGCCTCCTGTTCCCCGGATCGAGGGTCAAACCGGCGCTTGGACGTGTTTGCAATTGGGAAGATAGCCTCGCGAGATCGTTTTCCCCCTTCAGGAAGCCAAGTCAAACGCGAGGAATAGGCGAATCTTGTAACGGTGCGATTTGGGCCGTCAGCGAGCGGTCCAGCGGCGGCGCGTTTCGGTCGCCAAATATTGTAAATTAACGAGTCGTTGTCATAACGAGACGACTCGTTTGTTAGCATTCACCATTGTCGATCCGGCCCGCCGTGCTCGGGTAATCGGGAATCGCCTCAATTTCCCCTCTCGGGTTTTGCGCGGGCCCCTTGCTGACTATGAGCTAGGGCGGGCGGGCAACAACGAACACCGGCGAGATCTCGGACGGTTCGGACATCAGGATACCCCACGATTACTATAAATTTGGCTTTTCGGGGGCCTGGTGCCCACATTCAGGAATTGGATCGCGATCCAATAATTGTACGAGGCGAATATCGTTACCGGACACGGGCGGCCACGCGAAAGTTCGTCACAATGTATTGTGACGTAGCGCTTTTCGGGCACTCGCCACCGCCAACTTCCGCGAGAAAACTATAGCCACGCACGTCGGACCGGTAGAAAATGCGTCCCGAAGGGCCAAAATTAATGTCGAGAACATGCCACTAGCCCTTTCTGCCACGATACGAGCCACAGGAAAGTTCGGCGATGTCGGCCGGACTGATCACCCGGTCGACATCCCGACTACCCAAAACAGCTGACCGAGGGCGAACCGAGCAGTCGCCGAGGAGGGACCAGGATGCCAGACCAAGGATCGAGGTCACCAAATCAATCAGGAAATCGAACTGAGCCCACCACCTATCGACGGCCGGGGGAATTACCGATTACGCATCCCTTTGTGCAAGGCGGCGCGAACATTCGTCGCGAACCCACGTCGAAACCTCGCGACTTAGGTTCTGGCGTGCGTGGCGAGCAGTCCAGTTTACCTTCTGCGATTTCATTTGCGCTTTTCAGCTAATTAAGTAGAGTTTGTGAGGAGTTTCAAGCTAGTTAGAGTTCTTTCGGCTGCGTTCTCGCGAATCTTGGGGTTTTCGGCCGCGTCCAATTATGTGTGAGGAGCTTTCGGCTAGGTGAACGAGCGTACAGCACGTTGGCGGCAACGGTAAGTGTCTGATCCTTTCTTTGCGTCTCTCTTTGGTGACTGCGCGGTGTTGTGATTGCGGTGCGGCTCGTGGTAGTTAGTTAACGGTGCGAGAAAGGGGGTTTCGCCTTCGGCCGCGAGCAGTAGAGTCTCGTGGGGTAGAACCGGGGAAACAAAGTCGCGGGTTGCAGGCGACGGCTTCGAGGGGGGAAACGACCGGCCCTCGAGGGCCCCATCAGGTACAGGCCGAGGTGACCAAAGAAAGGTAGAATCCCGGCCCTGAGGACGCGCGTGACCTCCCGGTAAAAGAGCTAAGTCCGGCGATATCTCACGAATAGTTAAGGGGTTACATACAGCGAGAAAGTGGAAAAAATCGATTTTTTCTTTTTTACGTTTTCATAATATTTGAAGTTCAAAAAATGTGCCCTGAAAATTTCAACAGGTATAGTTGCAGTACAAGTTCAGGCGAAAATAATAGTTAACTAAAAATAATTCATATACAGAACCTGAAACGCGTTTTTCTCGAAACTCAATTTTTAAAATCGGTGTACACAATATCTCAAAGACTGCTCGATAGAATGATCTGAAATTTACACCAGTTCTTCCTCGCACCATAGCGTCCTCGGTGACGTTCTTATTTTTTTGAATTTCACTCTACATTACTTTCTATTGCAGAATAAAGAGCCAAATTTGTAAAAAAGTCCGGCGAAAAATGTTTAATTACCGCTATTTTTAAAAAAGGTAGGATTTTCGAAAAATGTAAGAACGTCACCGAGGAATATGTGCCATCACCTTTGAAACGCCATTTGCGTTTTTTCCCCAGATGCGTCATTTCATAAGGACACTGTACACCGCAAATCGCCCTTTTCTAAACCGTCCATTGTAGTTATATACATATCTTTTATATTAATAAATATTTTTTGTTAAAAATTTATGGTGATGTTCTTAGTGACCGAACCTATACGGAGCATCCAACCCGGTTTTGATATTTCTTGTAATTTCAACAAAAACAAATACCGAATTTTCCTCTGATTTTTTCGCTTCTCGCTGTATGTAACCCCTTAAGTGCGCAATTAGGATACCCAAATTCCGGCCGCGTGCGAGCGGCCCGCGATTGAACGGTTGTCATTCGAATTTACCATTGTTCTCGAGCGCGTGGCGTCACGGCGAGCTGACTCGGCCGTGTTATTTTCTGTTCCTTGGCGTTAATAAAATTCATCAAGCTCTCATTTAATCTTCATTTCTTTCTTTATTGCATGCACTATTCTCTGCAGTATCAGGGTGTACTCGGCCGAGTCCGCCGTAATCGGGCGGCCGCGTTATACACGTACTTCTTGCTTCTAAATTTGCCACGGCCTGTTTTCAGCAATTATGTCATGTTTGATATCATTTTAATCAGCAAAAGCTCAGCAGTATGACAGTACAATTTTCATGAAAAAAAAATTACAAATAAAAAACTTTGCCACTCGGATCAGTATTAGTCCTACCGATATACCCTCGATGAGCGCCGGCTACCTGATCCCATATTCCTTCTTGTGCTTATGTAGAGAAAGAAAGTGGTGGAATGAAAGAGAAGGAATACGTACAATGTATGGGATCAGGTAGCCGACACTCATCGAGGGTCCATATCGGTGTGACTAATACTAATCCGAGTTGCAAAGTTTTTTATTTGTAATTTTTTTTTCATGAAAATTATACTGTCATACTGCTGAGCTTTTGCTGATTAAAATGATACCAAACATGATATAATTGCTGAAAACACGCTGTAGTAAATTTAGAAGCAAGAAGTACGTATACATAATTTGGTCGCAGGCATGGGTTATCGGGTCTCCGCCGCACAAGGCGGTCTCCTCACTCTCCTCTACCCTTGTCCCGCTACAAACCTGGCGCAGAGGCCCACAATGTGCTATAAATACAGTGTGCTACGTGTCTGTCGGTATTACCGGCCCTATAGGCGACAAATCGACTGTTTGACCGACCACCCGAATCCAAAATGGTGGTCCGACGCATTTCCCCCTTAAGTAGTTTGGGTCTTGCGTCAGGGTAGGGGGCAGTGTCTCCAGACTTGTTATCCGATGGACGCATGCGCGAGTTTTAAACCCCACAAAGCACGCTCTGTGCTGCTCTGTGCAGTATCGTAGCTATAGCCTAATGTGTGGTCCCAAAGCCTGATTTTGAGAATACCGCAAGTTGAATCGCAGATCAGTATATTATTTTTATATTTATACATATATTGTTCCTACCCTTTAGCAATAATATATATAAATCAGTAATGTCTTGTTTTTTTAAAAATTTTATATAATGCTTCTTTGTCCGGCGACTAAAGGTGCCCCTTTCTTCAAATTGTATAGACTTCAGTAGGAGTAGAGTAGGTCTGGAGTGAGGCTAAAAAGTAGGCGGATGCGTCAATCGGATACCAAGTCTGGAGACACTGGTAGGGGGTGCAATGTCAGCAGTGAGCCGTCAGTGTCGTAGCGTCCGTTACAACTGTTCATCGATATACCCAAACCAACTGCAGCAATTATATGCGGTTGTATTGAAAGCATGCGTGAATGGCTTATCACCGCAACGTTTAGATGGTAAAATGCTATTCAAATCAACTGACCAGACAATCATCTCGTACTATCACGCTTACATTTATATTATCCTGATTAAAATAAATTACACGTACCTCTGTGTCATTCCACCACATGTGCAGGCGATAGTTCCTGAGAATAGAGGGGTTCTCATTTATATGGTCAACGGCGAGTTGTACTGCTGGCATTACCCCTCGTCCAACATGACTTTCAGGAATGTGACTACCATACGGAAAGAAGCCCGCGATGTAAACGTCGCGCCTCTTAATATTGCCAATATTGATTGGTTTTTGAGCAGAACACATCATAACATCTGCTATCCATATTACAACCAAGGAAATGTACGTTCTTAAAATTAATTTACTCCGATTATCATCTGCCTCCATTTTTTCTGTTCTGACAACAAATTTCTACAGGCAGATCCACTGTCATACCCTACACGGGAATCACTATCTAAAGTTGTGACATAGTTTTGGCATACACCATGGTTCTACACCATCGAACAACAACGATATTAAACATTGTGACTGCATCATTTGATTGCCAGAGTCTAGTTTCCTTCTTGCAAATTACACTATTTCTGTCACATTTATTAAAATGACACCAACTCTTCGACTTTTGCGGTGACCTTTAGAAGCAGTCCGACCGCAATTACTTACGGTAATAAAGTCGGTATGGCAAAACACGAAATAAGTACTCTACATAAACTTGTGACTTTCTAATAATACTAGTTTCTAGATTTCTTCGAAACGAGTCAACTTCTGTTGCAAAGGGACGACAAATAATCTTCAGTTTTGAACAACATAATCGTTTAGGTCGTTCAAGAAGATTCAAGCTCTTCGTGTACTGTCGCTGTCATTATTGGATTACAGATGGTGGCTGGAACAAAGAAACATTAGTATTAGTCAAACGCAACACAGGAGCACCATACTGATATGAGTACATTAACCGCAAGAAAAACCATGAAGCTCATCCATATATGTAAAGGGTCTGCCTGAATAATAGTACAACAAAAAGGAGAGTAGGGAAGTTTTTGGAAACGCTGCGTTTGAATATTCACTGTGTATTTATGTTGTAATGACGATAAGACAGTTACCAATCTAAAGAAGACTCCGGTTTTCAATTGCATAAGATTACACTTCTTCAATATTTCAATATACAGATCGTTTAGTTTTGTCGCCACGACAACAACAAGATGACAACAAGATGAAAATAAATTCTTTATAATAACAAACATGCTTGGCACATCCTATAAGCCAACGATCTTTGCCTCCTCGAAAACATCCGTTTCGGCAACATCCGGAAACATCCCGTTCGATCACCGAAGACGGGCAAAGTTGGGGCGTGGTTAGTACTCGGATGGGTGGTAGCCGAGAGGATGTTTCAACCATCCTTGAGAAACATCACGTACTGTTGCGCACATAGTGGTTCGGATCGCACGTAACATCCTATAACAACATTCTATACATTCATCATATCCGATTATATGAGAGATAGAAAAGTCCAGTATCTAAATAAACGTGAAATTTATTTCGCTTAATACTAATTGATAGTAATGTATAGTTTCAATACATTAGAAATTCAACATAAATGATCATCTAAAGAGTGATACTGGACACAGAATTTCAATAAGATTTCTAACTAAGGATACACGTATGTTGCTGCTTTTCTGTTCAGGATAATACACGTTCACAAATCTGCACAACAATTATAATGTTAATAAATTCTGTATATTATTCTTCCTAACCATTAAATGGTTTTCCATGTATCAACGAGAGAATAAAGAGACGATGAATCGCGGCGAAACATTGATGTGCGCAATCCAAGATAATCAAATTGACAGAGAATAATGACATGGGAGTCACATCGACACTCATAATTACGCATAATAAAAATTCACAGGAATGCAAACAAGTCGCACGCAGGGGAAAAAATGCCTTGATCGAGCTCCAAATTTAGTGTAACATTTACAGTATTTTTCACGTAATATTTTCACCTTAAATATTTTCGTAAATTCAATAAACAACCAGAAACTGTGGCAGACAAAGTTGTACGGTACGAAGGTCTGTAGGATGAAGGTATCGGTACCTTTTTCAAAGGAGCGGTTTGTGATTATTAATGTCATCTTAATTTTTTTAAATAAAGGTACCTACTTCTTTCGATATTATGGAACCTGCGGTCAAGACGAGTACAACGCGCCATTGTAAAAAATGATCGAAAGTAGTTCACTTAACCAATTGTCCCGGGTTAGCCTCAGCTTTCATAATATGGAAGGAAGTAGGTATATCCATTTAGGAAAATTAAGATAAAATTATTAATTAAAAACCACCCTCTTTGCAAAACCATCTCCATCATAAGAGCACCCTCGAACCATGCAAATCTGTCTGTAACAGTTTGCGGCAATCTTTAAAATTAACGAAAATATTTGAGTTCGAGGTGTTAGCTGAATCACCCTGTACAGTTGTTGCATGTTAACGGTACATATGTTACGGTAAATTTGATAAACCGGTAATTATGCATAATTACCGGTTATTATGCATACTTACCGCTCAGTTCGGTAAATGTGATAAATTCTTCAAAATTTATCAAATTTAACGGCGATTTTACATAATTCCCAACTCATAATGGTAAATGTGATAAATTCTTGAGTATTTATCAAATTTATCGGCGAGTTTATACAATTCCCACCTGATAATTGTAAATATGATAAATATGTTGGCTGACTGTGCCAGTAGAACACAGCGTAGTTTTTTGAGTAGTTGCCTGTCGGAAGAATAGTTCTTGTTGGACATTATCGCAGAAGAGATTACGAATAACAATATTTGGTAATTATGTGGATTCGCATAGTCAGATTACAAGATCTACTTGAAATAATTGTCGAGCATGTATTATGATCATGTCATACTACATATTCCAATTTCTAACGCGATATTCGAATGCACGAACATGAGTAGAAAGAATAATTTTATTATTGTCATACAATTAAAACATATTTTAAGTTTACTTATTTATTTACTTTATATATTCCCCTCATCTGGCACTGACCTGACCGGTGACTGTAAAGCGTAATGAGACTCATCACGTTCTACAGTTGCGCCCCCTTCCCCTCATCTGGCACTGACCTGACCTGTGACTGTAAAGCATAATGAAACTTATCACTAGACTGCGGATTTTTATGATGATGATTACTGAAAACACAACTTAAAATGTTTCTTGCAGTATATAAATTTCAGAAAGGTGGATAACAAGTTTTAAAAACAACTCCATTCGATTTTCTATGAATAATAAAATTCATATTTGCATAAAGATCCGCAGTCTACTTATCACGTTTAACAGTTGCGCCCCCTTCCACTCATCTGGCACTGACCTGACCTGTGACCGTAAAAGCCAGTATCATTTAATTTTGATACAATTCATCACCGTCTTTCTAAATAATTACCACTAAATATTATTATTCGTAGTCTTTTCCACGATAGTGTACAACAAAAACTATTCTTCTAACTGGTAACTACACAAAAGGCTGCGCTGTATTCTACTGGCTCAATCAGACGAGATATTTATCATACTTACAATTATGAGGTGGAAATTGTGTAACCTTGCCGGTAAATTCGCTAAATACTCAAGAATTTATCACATTTACCATTACAAGTTGGGAATTATGTAAAATCGCCGGTAAATGTGATAAATTCTGAAGAATTTATCACATTTACCGAACTGAGCGGTAAGTATGCATAATAACCGGTAAATATGCATAATTACCGGATTTATCAAATTTACCGTAGCACATATACATGAAGAAACTCTGTAAATTTTAAGTTGGAAGAATAAAAATGTCCGGAGCAATAACAGTTTTTTGTTGAGATGAGCGGCAGGCGCGTACTTGGACGGTCGGTCGCGGCGGCAACGTTACAACAAAAAAATGTTATTGGTCCGGATATTTTCGTTTCTGCAGCTTGAAATTTACAGTTTGTTCATTATGCTACAGACCATCCATGATATAGAAAAATTTTGCTGAAAAATAGGCCATATTGGATTGACGATAACTCGGTCAAAATTAATCAAAAAATTTCGATTTTTTTTCAAATTGAAGCTTGCAGTCTCTGCTTTCGATTCCCGTATATAGAATTTAAATTTGATGCACGCCGGCTGCTACAAACGCCGAAAACTAAGGGCATGTTTGACATGTCGAAATTTGCAAAATTCAACAACGCCTGCGGACTCTGAAAATTTTTTTAAACAATTCTGTAAACAGCGAAAGAAAGGTTCGAAAGGAATAAAGGTGCGAAAGAAATCATCCTTTTCAAAATAAAACAAAATTCAAGCTGCTACGATTTTTCGTTCCGAAGTTATCGCATTTTAAACGAACCGTTCCATTTTCGTGGCTATCGTACCGGCGGCATGGGTATTAACCAATAGGCACCACAAGGAGATTGCCGGTCGGATTTTGCGCATCATGTGGGTAGTATCCGTGGTTTGTCGCAATATAAGAGTCACTTCAAGTTTAAACTACGGCTTGTCATTGATTGTGGGAATTCGGCTATATTCGGTAGTTATGGAAATTGGTGAATAAAATTTGCGTATGTTCAGATAATCAGTCATAGCGTTTGTAGACAAGAGTTTAAAATGTTTTCAACGCATTACTGTGCTAAGCAATACAAAGAGAACACGTACAGTCCTTCGATACATTCTTGGAAACATTCACAGAATACATTCTTTGACAATTCTGTGCTTTCGAATATGCGGCCAGTAAGTCAAAATCAGCGGGACAAATTATAACCCTCATAAGTGATGATTTATTACACGTTGCAAGACGGCTGACAAAATGCAGCCGGCAACCTCCTCATCGGTGCTCATTGGGTTATGCCAATACCAGTGGTACGATAGCCACGAAAATGAAACGGTTGGTTTAAAATGCGATAACTTCGCAATGAAAAATCGTAGCAACTTGAATCTTTTCGTTTTAAAGAGGAAGAATCAACCTTTCTGTTGTGTGCGTGACTGGGAGAGCCTCGGCGCTCCCGATTGTAGCCGTGCACGTTAGAAGGTAGGGGATCGTATGTCACTTAAGGATAGGAATCCACTCCGGGAACGTTATCACTTCGTTGTTTTTATTGAAGAATACCTGGTGGTCTACAACGATGGATACAAGGTGCTCCGCGATACTGAGATCGGCGGTCAACAGGCGGCCAGCGGCGTTACGGTGTCTATTACTCGCGTTTTCAGGAATCTGTCTCTTGCTTCGCCGCGGGCCGTCTTTTATACAGTATTTTTGCTTAGTCTACGCTTTTAGTTGCTAGGGCCTTATTCTCGAAGCTTCTATTTCCAAATTGTTGACGGTGCATTTCGGGGCGCTCAAGGTTAGGCCCGTATTTGGTAATGTTCGCGATCGCGCGGCCTATGATTAATCCCTATCGGGTTACTTATTGCGTGGTTAATTCGCGGGGGAGCTACGTGGCTTTCGGGGACCTATTACACCCCTCCCCCTTTTTGAGAAGGAAGCTTCCTAGCTTCACGTCGTGAGCTACGTATCTGAATTCTCGGTATTTGATCGGGTTCCCGGCGCGTGCTAATCGGCTACTCGGCTCGCGGGCCGTCGCTATCTTATCGGCTACTGGGTACTATTCGCGGTTCGCGGTGCAAGCAGCTTGGTCCGGTAGTTTGTTCGCTCTCATTCTTTTTCTTTTTTCTTTTTTCTTTTCCTTCCTTAACATAGATTTATTATATTATTTTTTTTTTTTCATTTCTTTATCGTTATCGCTTTAACTACGGTATGGTCGCAATTTGGTATGGGTAGGATGGGGACCTGTTTTAATGGTAGTGGCGTAGTGAGTGGGATTGAATGAATGATGTGATACAATACGATGTAATGTGGTATAATTGGTGTAATATAAGATAACAATAATATATAGTATAAGATATAAGAATAAAATAGTATAAGAATATAATATAAGTAGGGATATAATATAAGTATGGTGAACAAATGATATATGGCTTATTTTATATGGGGCAGTTTCGTCCATAATAGGCTGCCCAGCAGGCCCGAACCGCTTTAAGAACCGCTTACTGCCGATTGTAAAGTCATCTCGAGCCGGATGTCATAAAGGTCACGCTTCTGCGGTGGCTCATCTCCCCTCAAGATCCCATGAAATTTCCCCCTGGCCGTTGGGGTTCCTGAATTGTATGCGCAGAGCGCACACAGCACCTGTCCGACGCGGTTCCTGCGCGCCCTTATTTGCGCGCACTGGAGCTTTTGGACTGCCGCCAGGATCGTCTCGATTTCCTCGCGGCGCCTCTCTTGACGGGCTCTTGTTGCTGACATGGTTCTGCTACGCGAGGGAAATAGCGGTCGCGGATTAATGAGGGTTCGCGTCGTGTTGGTCGAGTGCTAATTACCGTGTGTTTGCCCGTTGTAATGTTCGTTGTGAAATTATGTTGTGTCTAGGCCGGTGGTTCGCTTCTTAGTGAGGCTGAGCTACCTGGTGCATCTTGACGTTTTCATTCTTTGGGTTTTGCTGAGTGGGCTTCTCTCGTTAGATTATCATTATCACAGGTGCATTTCGTTGAACTGTTCTTATCGAGGGTGTCTGTTTCGGTGCCACAGAGGTTGGCGAGTTAGTTGGCGGCTCATACTCGTGGGAACGATGAGCACAGGGCGAATTTTTGTTTGTCGGGGCATTTGGTCTATTCGTGGTTGTAGGAGTTGCCTGTTCCGTTATTCGATAAAGTGTTTGAGTCGATTCGCATGTACTTTCAGGGTTCGTCGGCCCATTTTGATGGTGTAATTCACAGGTGGGTGTTCTTCGATAATTTTGTATGGTCCTATCCATGGTGATTCCAATTTCTTGCTGCGACCTCTTCGAACTGTTGGGTCGTGTAGTAATATCTTATCGCCCTTGTGATATCGGGTCTCCTTGGCGTGAGTATCGTATTCCGCTTTCGCGCGGAGCTTCGCTTCGTGGCTGCTCTGTTTGGCTACTTGGTGAGATGCTCTAATTCGTTCGCGTAATTCTTGTGCATAATCTTCGTAAGTGTAGAGAGTTTTTGGTGGTATGGTTAGTGCTGTGGGCAGATTTGCCTGTCGTCCGTACATTAATTCGAATGGGGTGAGCCCGGTGGCTCTGTGCGGGGTCGTGTTGTAAACAAACATTGCGTACGGTATCCATCTGTCCCAATCAGTTTGTTGGGGGTTTGTATAATGTCGTAAGTATTCCGCTAGCGTTCGATGGGATCTTTCGAGCGCGCCATTTGTTTGGGGGTGATACGCGGTAGTCTGGATTTTGTCAATCTTTAGTAATTTGCACACGTTTTCGAATACATTACTTAGGAAATTAGTCCCTTGGTCTGTTGAAATTGTCTCGGGAGTTCCGTATTCGCATATTATCTTAGTAGCGAACGCTTCGGCTACCGTATGAGCTTCTTGATTAGGGAGAGGTATCGCCTTGCTGAATCGAGTCAGCAGGTCTTGGAAGGTCAGTAGGTACTTGTTGCCATGTTCGGTCTCAGTTAAAGGTCCTACTATATCTAATGCGCATTTCTCGAACTCGGTACTTGGCGTGTCCGTGATCACCAACGGGGCGTTTTCCGGGCGATGTAATTTATTCTTCTGGCACAGTTCGCACTTGGCTATATAATCTTTCACGTATTGCGTAATTCCGGCCCAGTTATGGCGTTGTCTAATTCGCCCTATGGTTCTTTCTATTCCTTGGTGTCCTCCCGTGGGGTTGTCGTGGTATTCGCGTAGTATTGCTGCTTTTTCCTCTTCGCTGTATTCCTTGAGCTCGGTTGGCTGTTCTGTCACCGTGTATATGGTTCTGCTAAGTGCATCGGCGTTTGTATTCATTTTTCCTGCTTTGTGTACTATCTCGTATTCATATTCTTCTAGCTTGAGACGCCATCGCATTAACCGTGATCCCGGGTCCTTTACGTTGAATAGCCAAACTAGGGGCTTATGATCCGTGATTATCTTGAATCTGTTTCCGTATAGGTACGGTCTATATTGTTTCGCTGCCCATACAATTGCGAGTAATTCTTTTTCCGTCGTGCTGTAGTTTCTTTCAGCTTTATTTAGTACACGGCTCGCGTAAGCTATCGGCCGATCCTTGCCTATCTCGCCTTGTGATAATATTGCTCCAATTGCAAAATCGGAGGCGTCTGTGGTTAGTAGGAATTCCTTCTCGAAGTCGGGATAGATTAACAGGGGTGCCGTCGTGAGGGCAGTTTTTAATGTCCGAAACGCGTGATCCTGTTCGTCGGTCCAATCAAATTTGGTATCTTTTACCGTTAGCTTAGTTAGGGGTTTCGCAATTTTTGAGAAGTCCTTAATGAATCGGCGGTAATATCCGGCTAATCCGAGAAACGATTGGATTCCTTTCATGTTGTGTGGCGCGGGGAAATCTGCTACGGCGCGGATTTTATCCGGGTCCGGCAGGATTCCGTCTTCGGTGATTACATGCCCTAGATTGTTTACTTCCTTCCGTAAAAATTCGCATTTGTTCGGTTGTAGCTTTAAATTGTGCTTGCGTAAAATTGCGAGAACATCGCGTAGTCGTGCATTGTGTTCGTCTAGGCTTCCTCCGTGTATTACTATGTCGTCGAGATATACGAAACATTTGATACCTTGTAGTCCTGATAAGATAGTGTTCATTAGTCGTTGGAAGGTTGCAGGTGCATTCTTTAGTCCGAAAGGCATTCGGTTAAATTCATAGTGTCCATATGGTGTAGAAAACGCGGTTTTTTCACGAGCGTCTTCGGCCATAGCTACTTGGTGATATCCTGAAGCGAGATCTAACGTTGTAAAATATTTGGCTTTTCCTAGTTGGTCCAGGATGTCGGTGATATTAGGTAAGGGAAACGAGTCTCCTATTGTTACGTCGTTTAACTTCCGGAAGTCTACTACGATTCGTAACTTTTTGTTTCCATTTGCGTCGGCTTTCTTTGGCACTACCAAAAGTGGCGCATTCCATTGGCTATTGCTTGGTCGTACAATTTCATCGGCTAACATTTGTTGAACTTGTTTGTTTATTTCCTGTTTGTATTTTTCTGGTAGTCTGTATGGTCTTGAGTTAATAGGCGCGGTATTGGCGGTTGTGTGGATTTCGTATGATACGGCGGTTGTATATGTCAGAGGTTCGCCTTCCAAGTGAAATACGTCAGCATAAGTGCTACAAGTATTTATTAGGGAATCCCGTTCTTCTTTATTTAAATGTTTATCGCGTAGTTGTTGTAGTACTCGTTCAATTCGGCTATCGCGTTTTGCCATTTCCGCGGGAGTGAGTTTGTGTATCGGCTGTATTTTTGTCTCCGAGTGTACTGCTTCGAGTTCAATTGCCGGAGGACGGAAATCTATGTTGTTATCGCTGGTGTTAAGAATGCTGACGATGCATCGGCCGTGGCGCGGCCTTGTCCAGCAGCTTCCGATAAAGACGCCGGGTTGGATTTCGTCAGCTGTCGTGATCCCGTCGTACGTACTACGTGTTGTTATTTCTACTATGGTTTCGGAACGTGGTGGTAGGTGAATCATCGCATTCGCGTAGTAGGTTTTCCAAATGGTTGATCCAAAACGTAACTCGTCTCTAGCGCAGTCTAGTTTGGCGCCATGTCCACGAATAAAATTAATTCCCAATATTCCTTCGTATTCGATAGGGAAATCATTTGCTACTACGTATAGGGGTTGCGTAATTATTTCGGAGCCTATTCTAATATGTCCCTCTATTTCTCCGAGGGTTTTTAATGAGATTCCTGTTGCTCCTAGTATTTCTATTTCCTTTCTCCACATGGGTACTTCATCGCGCAGGTGGCGGATTTTTATTAGGCTTATTGAAGCTGCTGTATCTACTAGCATTGGCACGGTTCCGTCGTAGGTTTCTTCTAAGGGTACGTTTGTCAAAGGTAAAGCATCCGTTTTATCTAGCGAGAGGTTTACCTGAACGACGCAACACTCTCGCGGGGTCGCGTCTCGTCTCCGTTTCCCGATGGTTCGGTTTCGCTTCTGTTGGCGGGGCGCGGATCTGGGTCCGGCCTTGATCGTGCGGTATATGTCCTTGGTGCGTAAGTTCGTGGCTGTTGCATTCGCCGTCGGCATTCCCCATAGGAATGGCCAGGTCTACGACAGTACTCGCAGTAGGCTTCGACCAGGTGTGCAGTCGTTTGCGATTGACGTGGGGCGAAGTCGAATTGGCTCGCGTATCGACTGGAGCGGCAATCGCGTCCGTAATGTCCATTTTTTTCGCATTTGGCACATTGTACCGGATAATTCGGGCGAGGTTCGACCCGGGAGAATTCGCGTGGTCCGTTATATCGACCAGAGCGGCATTCGCGCCAATTATGTCCTGCGTTTCCGCAAGTGGTGCAAGTCATGGTCCGATTAGGATAGAAATTGCGTTGCGCGGGGGTCGGACGCTCCGTTCGTCGAGGGTGGTAATCGTGACGGGTGGAGGTGAGGTGACGCGACTGTGAGGGGTTTGGTCCGTTTAACTTGTCCTCTTCTATTGCGCCAGATACGGCTTCTTGGAACGATCCGTAATTCCGTGCGCGAATTATCGCGCATAACGGCTCGTGTAGTCCGCGGGGGAAATTGATTAACGCTTGATGTTTACAAATTTCGCGAATCGTACGAATCGCTGTCGCGTTATGATGGGGCTGCTCTAAGGCCTCCATCAAATCTGTCATTATTTGTTCGGTACGTGTTGCGTAATCTCTAACAGTTTCTCCAGGCTTTTGTCGTAGATCGTTAAATTCGATTTGTAGAAACGCGGCGGATTTGCGCCCGAGATAGCTTGCTTCTAATTCTTCCTTGAGATGCGCGTACGTGTGTATGTCACGGTGTTCGAATTGCAGTAGTGCCTTTTTTGAAAGTTTGATATGCTGAACCGCTTCTAGTAATTCGGCCTCATCGCGTGGGTGTATTTTTAGAAATGCATAATTGCATGCGCTGAGGAATTCTTTGAGAGCTTCCGGTGAACTGCCGTCGAATTTAGGGATGTATTTTAACGCGTCCTTGATTGGTAAGTTGGAAAGAACGCGAGGGCTGGCGGAGGGCCCTGGTAGGTTCTGACCATGGTTGATGTTGAGCAGTGTGTCTCATTCGGCGCGGAGTCGGTGAATTTCGGCAGAAATTTCGGCCTGGGTAACTTGATTTTGGTTTCCAGTGGGGGTCGTTTCGTTTTGTTCTCCCTGGTCTGGCATGGTGCGGGGTTGGAAGATAGCGCTTTCAAATGACAGGCTTGACCTGTTAGAATTAGCTCTATCGTGTCGCGGGGAAAAAGGCTGTCGTCAAATTCTCCGAATGAGAACTCGCGGTCGAAGGTGAGATTGTTGGATGGTTCTTCGGGAGATTCCGGGTATTCGAGTACGCGCTTAACGCTGTTCCTAATCTCTCTTAGCGCAGTTACTGCGGTGTCGGTGACACCTGGTTCGACACGTGCCGCCGGGTAGCTCTGTATAGGCCTATTACTAAGTGAATTAAATATCCGATTTCGGCTCGCGTATGTTCGGATGTATAAACGGCTGTCGGACATCTACTGCTATCGGCTCAGATAACAAGTCGGCGCATTGTTTCGACTTACGTTACGCTGGGGTTCTGTGGCAGGTGTTCGTCGGCGACGGCCTTGGCTGAGGTCGCTCGACGATCGGGTTGCGGCTGCACGGTTATCGTCGTCCTTGGGATCAGCTGTGCGTTGGCTGCTTGGTTCTCGTACGTTGTTTCTGCTTTTCTGATTCTCGTGCGTTGTCTCTGCTTTGCTGATTCTCGTGCGTTGTTCCTGCTTTTTGGTTCTCGTTCCTTAATTTCTGGTTGACGGTTTCCTCTGTATGCTTCGCTCGTCCAGTTACGTGTTTCTTCTTCTTGTGAGTTTTAGTTACTTGATTGTTGGCTTCTTCTTGTATGCTTTGTTCGTTTAATTATTTGCTTCTTCTTCTTGCGTGTTTGCTTCTTTGGTTGTTGGTTTCTTCTTTTCGGTTGCCTTCTGGCCGTCGTTTTCCCTGTTTGTTGCGTTCCGGAGGTGACGGATCCCACCGCTGCCACCAAATTATGTTGTGTGCGTGACTGGGAGAGCCTCGGCGCTCCCGATTGTAGCCGTGCACGTTAGAAGGTAGGGGGTCGTATGTCACTTAAGGATAGGAATCCACTCCGGGAACGTTATCACTTCGTTGTTTTTATTGAAGAATACCTGGTGGTCTACAACGATGGATACAAGGTGCTCCGCGATACTGAGATCGGCGGTCAACAGGCGGCCAGCGGCGTTACGGTGTCTATTACTCGCGTTTTCAGGAATCTGTCTCTTGCTTCGCCGCGGGCCGCCTTTTATACAGTATTTTTGCTTAGTCTACGCTTTTAGTTGCTAGGGCCTTATTCTCGAAGCTTCTATCTCCAAATTGTTGACGGAGCATTTCGGGGCGCTCAAGGTTAGGCCCATATTTGGTAATGTTCGCGATCGCGCGGCCTATGATTCATCCCTATCGGGTTACTTATTGCGTGGTTAATTCGCGGGGGAGCTACGTGGCTTTCGGGGACCTATTACATTTCTTTCGCAGTTTACCTAATTCTTTTAAAAAATTTTTCAGAGTCCGCAGGCGTTGATGGATTTGGTAAAGGGCATAGCCGGGTAAGCATGCAAGAATTGCCCCCGCGCCTTTTGCGTCGTCGTTTTAAGGGGATGTTTGGTTCACCAAAAGACAACTTGTCTGTAATTTTTAATCGATTTAATCGAACGGTATTCGAGTAAGAGAGTGTTCTTTGAAAACACGTCAAAAAATCATATCTCAAGAACGAATTGAGCTACACGGGTTTAAAAAAAAAACAAAATGTAGGCATTTTCAAGCGCAACTTAAAAAAAATTAATCGGTTTTCTTTTCATGAAGGCATCACTGCGAAAAACCGTTTTTTCTTCTTTATTATTTTTTTTCACCATCACAGCCGCTTTGTACCGCCACCAAACTTTTTTCTAGCATTCCTTAGGTCGCCCCCCAACGCCTCAATTTTTTAGAGAATTTTCGGAAGTGGTGCCATAGTTAAAAAAATTAATATTTACTTTTGTATTTTTTTCCCCAAACACTATGAGAGATACAATTGCCAAACTTTTATGCCATTATTTACGCCCTCCCCATTTCCAGCATTCTTATTTTTGCAATGACTGTAAAATATATGCACAATTAGTGAAAGCATTACTATTTATTTGCTTATATTATTTATTTAAATAATTTGGAGGAAGTTAATATACTACATGTATTTTTTCTATGATTAGTAATACTTGTAGTCGGGTATCAATAGTGGACGGAAGGGACGGCATCATAGACTCTGTTAGTTCCACGTGGTATCCCACGTGGCGTCCCATACCAATGCCATTCTTTCCGTGTGTTGGTAGTGTTCAATAGCGTCCTTAGCGTCTGTATAGTGCGTCACACAACTTTGTCTTGAGATTAAAATCCCGTTACCTCTATTCTGGAGTGTATTCACATATTTTTAAAATCATTCAAGTGCCACAGTTTTTCGACAAGATTTTAATTCTTTCGTCTTGAAATGGAATCTATTAAAAGAGAGAACCCAGTTTGTGCTGTATGCGAACGACGAGTAAATAGAGTGCCAGGCAGGAGTAAAATAATAGACTCAGAGGAAGCTATTGAAACTTTCAAGGAAGTGTTCCATAAAGAAGTATGCCCGACTACAAGTATTACTAATCATAGAAAAAATACATGTAGTATATTAGCTTTCTCCAAATTATTTAAATAAATAATATAAGCAAATAAATAGTAATGCTTTCACTAATTGTGCATATATTTTACAGTTCATGCAGAAATAAAAATGCTGAAGATGGGGGGGGGGGGGGGGGCGTAAATAATGGCATAAAAGTTTGGCAATTGTATCTCTCATAGTGTTTGGGGAAAAAAATACAAAAGTAAATATTAATTTTTTTAACTATGTGCACCACTTCCGAAAATTCTCTAAACAATTGAGGCGTTGGGGGGCAACCTAAGGAATGCTAGAAAAAAGTTTGGTGGCGGTACAAAGCGGCTGTGATGGTGAAAAAAAATAATAAAGAAGAAAAAACGGTTTTTCGCAGTGATGCCTTCATGAAAAGAAAACCGATTAATTTTTTTTAAGTTGCGCTTGAAAATGCCTAGATTTTGGTTTTTTTTTTAAACCGTGTAGCTCAATTCGTTCTTGAGATATGATTTTTTGACGTGTTTTCAAAGAACACTCTCTTACTCGAATACCGTTCGATTAAATCGATTAAAAATTACAGACAAGTTGTCTTTTGGTGAACCAAACATCCCCTTAAAACGACGACGCAAAAGGCGCGGGGGGAATTTTTGCATGCTTACCCGGCTATGCCCTTTCGACATGTCAAACATGCCCGCAGTTTTCGGAGTCTGTAGCAGCAGGCGTGTCTCAAATTTAAATTCGAAATACGAGGATCGAAAGTAGTGACTTCAAGCTTCAATTTAAAAAAAATCGAAATTCTTTGATTAATTTTGACCAAGTTATTGTCAATCCAATTTGGCCTATTTTTCAGCAAAATTTCTCTACGCCATGATTGTTTTGAGTAGTGTAATCGAGGATGACTTCCACTGTTTTATTTAATTTTAAACAATATTCATACTTTACAACTACTGTTTAGTACCATTTTACCAACACGGAATATTTTTTTAATTAAAATTTGAACCTTTTCGAATAAAACGGTGATTCGTGCATAATGGTACCTCTATTACTTTTCGAGTTATAAATTTAAAAAAAAGTTGATCCAAAACTTTGCACTTAAATATCTTATAAATTATTAATGTTGTCGAAGAACGGAAAAGTGCATTTTACAGTGCTCGATAATGGCTACAAATCTACGAAGTTTTAAAAAAATCTGAGACCAAGTGTCAATCAAGTAAGATCACTTGGCGTGGGATCGCTCATAGGTAAAGCGGCGGGCCGGGTCCTTCCCACAATAAAAATTTATTACTCAAAAACTAAACTAGATGGCCCCTTAAACTTTTAAGAGGATATTAGTAATAGTCTAATGCACCAGCAGAATTAATTTTACGCGGATCAAAGAGGGGTTTTTCGAGTAAATAACAATCACAGTAAATAAACCATAGCAACAAATGCTAGTTTTTTAATTACGCAATTCACACATTTTTTTATAAAACTTCAATGTTCTTGCTCTCAAACACCGTTCCGCACGGTCCGATATCTATCATGGTTGCAAAGATATGAATTTTTAAAAAAATCCCGACCCTCAATTTTGAATGTTAATAACTTTGAAATTATAAACGATAGCGAGAAACAGGACATCGCATTTTCATTGGGTGGACAAGGACTATAACATATTAAAACTTTATTAAAATCGGAAACCATACGTGCTCGTGTGTGATCATTTGGCGTGGAATCACCCATTTATAAGATGATGGGCAAAATGCATTCTGGGAAATGGTGGACACGTAGAAGGACAAGAAAGTACGAAGACTATGAATCTACTCCATTGGTCACGAGCAGTGTGTACTTTCGATAGTTTGTCGATTTTTAATAAAAGAGTGGAATATTCCCTTAAAATACATGCTAATGTTTAAATTTTTCACATCTTTGTAACTTCCACTGTTCGCACATAGATGAAAGTGATCCTATCCTGCTCGGTGTAGGCAACGAGCGAGTGGGAGAAAGTCGGTTGGTTAATTGTCGAGCTGCTCGCACTCTGTCCTTCACTCTCTCGTCATTTGAACTATACGCTGTTTGCGGAACGCCTCGTTCCCACGGCATTTTAATTCGCGAAATTTCGGGACTAGTCGCCTACGAAGCGAGAAATAAGCTTTCCGCCGGCGAGACCGTTAGGATGCGATTAGCTATTGGCATCACCTGTTCTCCATTCAAAGCACGCTATCGCGATAGTTTATCGTACATCCACAATATACAATATTGTATATATGCAGCACATAATTTGTCCCTTAATATGAAACAGCTTCGATTGGAAACATTTTTTCATAGCCTTACTCCTTTGAGATATATTGCGCCATTCCATTTTCAACCCGACATACACATAGAGGGTGGGCATAAATAGATGGGAATCCCACTCCGGAAAAATACTGCAGGCAAAGTACCGCCTGTTTTTGTGAACACTCTGCATAATATTCTGCAGCCAAGTAAATTATGGTACATGCAACGTTACGGTTTCTTTTACAAGACAACGCGACTCCGTCCAATGAGTTGGGGTGCGTGTATTATAAGGATGCTGTGCAGTTTCAGCTGCAAGGAACGCTACGACCCTGGCGCCGAAGTGCTTTCTATGCACCGCACCTCCTACCCCGACAGAAGAACCAGGGCACCTGAGACACGGCCCACGGCGTTAGGACAGGTACATCCATCTTAACGGCTAGACGAAAGCCCCCGCAACAGCAAACACAGACCGTTTCGACTTACGACCTAGGCTCCACTATTTCGAAGTACCAAATAAACCCAGTGTCTAGTACCAGGCGCACGAAAACTTTTCACATCCTCGACCATAACATCACACACTCGATGCAAAGCAGCATGGAGGAACAATTGGCAAACGCTTAGTCATAGTCGAATCAATCGCGCTGATTTGGGCAACTAGTTTTTCTATGCGTGCTATTTGCCTTACAAAAATTACGGTTCCACTTATACAATTGACGTATATACGCGTAAATCATGGGAAAAAGGAAAATGAGTCAAAAACTGAAATAGAAATCGGCGACGGTGGGAGAGGCAGATAAAAACCAGAAAAAGTAAGTGACAAACGCGGAGAAAAGCAGAGAGAGGGCAACAAAGAAAGAGACGTAAACGGAGACAGTAGTGAAAAGTTCACCCTTCACCATTCCACTTTACAGTTCTGGGAAAAACAGGTTATTTCTCGTGATAATACCAACCTTGGATACTCGATCGCAGAGTATACTTTGCTGATTTTCGTATTGTATACGAAATATTTCGTGTGACTGAGTCTTGTTGACTTTGTTGACAGTTTGACTGCTTCTGCTCGGTCCGCTGCACGTGTACTCCAGAACCACGCACTAATGTTGCTCAGATGTTGTTAAGGCGCAGAGCAAATTATTCGGTTTTAGAACGAGCCTCTTTTATACTGAAAGTTGAACGTATCAACCCTTCCATTGAGATTTTCGATGGTGGCGGTGTTTACGCCGAATGCAGTCGCAGGCAGCACATTTTTCAGATCACATAATAACTTCACGCCATTGTAAGTATCTGTGTAGCACAGACATAGATATACACACTACAAAGGTAATAATTTTGCCATAACATATTAGCGTAAAAAAATAGTGAAATTAACGTTTACCAAGTACTAGTAGGCAGATCAGAACATAAAAAAATATTTTGGAAATTACGATACATATTGCGACCACATAACCTGTGCATTGAACCTTCCTTTTTTAAAGAAACCCTCCCGCAGTTCGAAATACGATCACTTAGAGAAAAAAACCACTGCACTCGTAAACCCTATTTTCGCCTGAAAAAATAGCGTTTTCGTGTTTTTCGAGAAAATCCCTACTTTCGCGTCGGTAATAGTAGGACCTAGCGTACCCCCTTAAATATGATGGCCTGAACAATTAGTAAAATTGAGATCCGCCAGGCTGTTGTACGCGTGATCGAGTCTGCTGCGGCGAGCCCGATCAGGTTGGTACTTAGCGTTGAAAGGTAAGGGATCGTCGTCGCTGAAAAGTAAATACTCAATGTGGGTACTGATATTTTAGGGATTTTATTACTGTTCTTCCGTTGTACAATCTGTTACAATGATCGACCGCGAAGCGCTTAGGCAGCGTCTCCGCTAGTGACTCAAATAGAGCCGGCCAAAATTCGGAGACGGCTCCTTTTATACCCTAAATCATTCGACTACCCGCTATTGCGGGGTTTACATGCTGACTTACAATTAGTGCTTATGAGCTGATCGAGCGTTTGTCGATGAGGTACGGAGTAGTCACTGTATCTTTGGAGTCAGCAGTCATGAATCAGTGGACTAACGTGTGTTTTTCATAACAAAGCGCTCACTGATATTGAATCACTTTTAATGCAATTACAACATACACACATTTTGAACATTACTATAATTTTGTCTATCGTATGTGCGAGAAGATTTAAAAGAGCTATAAAGTTATCATCTTGAGAAATGAATATTCCGTATTTGATAAAATGATGAATGATGAAAATTTCCGTACTTAGAGCGCCACCACATACATCATGCGTATATCTTAAACTATGCTCTACAATACGTCAATTTCTTAAATTCCAGTAATGTCCTACAAGAATCTAGCCTCGTGTGTCCGTCTTATACTCTAACGAATAGCTTTGAATTGAAAACTAACATAGAAACTATGTATTTTTGTTCCTGATGACTAACATTTAATTTCTTTAAATGTAGGATCATTACACACAAGTCTGTCACTAGAATTAGTGATAAATAGTTTGAAAAAAGAAGCACTATTATAAAACACGCATTGCCAATCTCTGATAATTAATAACGTATTTTTTACATTTAATAGTGTTATTTATAAACAAACTTTTGGACTTCCGCTCCTGCTGATAGTCGAACAGATTGGTGTAGAGAGCAGGCAAGCGCGAATAGTGGGTGTAAGGGAATTAGGAAAGGGAAAAGGTATGGAGTGAAGGGAGCCGGTTAAGGGAGGGTAGGGCAAGGGAAGGGACGGTTTGAAGGGGAAAGGAAATTGACGAGGAAGGGAGAAAACTTAGGTTGAAGTGGGAGTAGGAGGTTAGGAAGGTTAGGCGAGGTGACAGCAGCAGCATCGCGTGGGAAGGGGAGAAACTGCGAAGGAGTGCGAAAAGACAACACGGTAAGGAGGGCAGTGCAAACTGACAGGTGGATAGAAAAAGAAGAAGAAGAACGTTGGTGGGAAGGGATAACCTAGCGGCAGCAAAGGACAAAGAAGGGGGAGGACGGGGAGGGGGAGAAGAGGGAATGACCCAAGAAGGTAGGAGGGCCGTGCAGTGAAAAAGAGAAGGGCTATGGGGGCATAGATGACATGCTCAATAGAATGCAGAGTAGGAAGAAACAGGAAAGGGAACAGGAGGAGGAAGGGACGAATACGGAGGGAGAGGAGGGGGAATTCAAGAAGAGTAGGATAACGGTAAGGACGCCGGAGAAGGGAGGAATAAGGGAAGTGGAGATGAGGACGATGCTGGAAGAACTGATTGTGAGGGAGGGACTGATTGTGAGAAGGGATGTCGAGGAAAGCTTAGGGAGAATAGGGCGAGAGATGGAAGAAGGAAGGGAAGAGTTGGTAAGGGAGCTGGAAGAATTGAGGGAGGGCTGGGAAAGAGAAAAGGGGGAATGATTGGGAAGGATCGAAGGGCTGGAGCGCGGGGAGAAAAATGGGGGATAAGGTGGGAGGGGACGGACGGTGGGATGAGGAATGCAGAATGAAGAAGAAGGAGGTGGAGGAGGAATTAAGAAGGTGGAGACGGGGGAAGTTAGATGGGGGAAGGTTCAGAAGGGTGAGGAGCGAGTTAGGGCGAAGGTGTAAGGACAAGACAAGAAAGGAAGAGATGGGGGAGGGAGGTGGAAGGTGTAAGGTTGGAAATGGAGATTTGCGGAATTGTGAATAGAGGAAGGAAGAATAGAAAGGGCGTGAATGAGGGGATTGAGATGGAGAAATGGGACAGACATATCAGGGGGACACCAGGGGGGAGTGCGCTGAAGGGTAAGGGGGCGGGGGGAAGGGAGGGTGACGGGGACGTCTGGGCGGTAGTGGGGAAGCTAAGGGAAGGGAAAGCGACAGGAGGAGATGGGATCCCAGGTGAGGTGTGGAAGTATGGAGGGGAGGTAGTGAGGGAGAGGCTCTGGGAAATCTGTAGCAGGGTGTCGGGAAGGGAGCGATGGCCAGAGGAATGGTCGGAAGGGGTGGTGGTGCCGATAAGGAAGAAGGGAGAAGGGAAAAAAGTAGACGATTACAGAGGAGTGACGCTCACGCAAACGGCGTATAAAGTGTACACAACGGCGCTGGTGGAAAGGTCGAGGAAGGAGGTGGAGAAGAAGGGAGTGCTGCCCCTGAATCAAACAGGATTCAAAAAAGGCTTGGGGACGATTGACAATATACAGGGTGTCCCATTTTAAAGAAACCACCGCGATGTTTCCCTCCAGGTAAGATTTAGAAAAAAATGTTTCAGACAAATGTTACTCTATGCGAAGGGGGATGTTCAACGGTCGACAGTAATGTTTTTTTGGTGGAGACGCCTCTGAGATCTGAAGGTCATTGTTATTTTAAACAGAACTACAACTTTTTTTAGGCTAGACACATAGCCTAGCTCCAGACAAATCTATCGGCCTGTATTGAGTTGACCTTGAGTTGTCATTCAAGGCCATTTTCACGTATTTGAAGATTGAGAATCTCGACCGAAAAACTTTCAATAATTTATCCTGGCCACATTTATTAAAATTCTAAACTTTTTTTGACATGATATTTTTTTGGTGCATCACAGAATGTCTTTGACTTTCTTCGTACCTGAAAATGTTGCCGGTTTATAGAAAGAAACTGCATTCTAAAACAAGAAAATCAATAATAATCTGGCCTAATAATAATTTCACATCGTTTCTATTGTCTTTCAGGTACCTCGGGCCCTCACATACATTCTGGAAGAAGATCGGTGACTTTAGGATTATCCGTTTAGAAAATATGATTTCTTAAAAATGAAAAATTCAACCGCGTGTAATTAGGAAAGGGTTGACATTTCGCAACTTTGACCAAAGGCTTTTGAGCTTAGATTAGGGCCTAGAATACGTGTGTGAAGTTTCCGTATGAGTCACTGACTCACCCTGTATATAGCACTGTGAGATGCTTCCTACAAAAATAATACTGCCCACGAAAATAAGAACCTTATATTACAGACAAGTGTACATTACAAACAAATCTTACAATAGTATTATAGCGTAAAAAACTAGTGAAATTAATGTTTACCTAGTATGTGCGCCAATGTGCGTAGCAAATTTTGAGTCACATCGAAATCTCCACATATTTCGACAGTTATGATACATATTTTTACCGGGATTATGGATCCCAATAGAGCATTCAAAATGCAAAGATGCGGGCCAAGTACAAGATATGTAGTTGCATCTTAATTATCCAAATCCAAAAAAATGGGTTCCTTGTTAACGCAAATTAACTTGCTGAGAGTAAAGTGATATTCTACGAAGAATTTGAAACCCCAGAATGTGGCCGCGTACAGGCTGTACACAGCACATGTGCCGCGACACCCATGCAGATCTTCCCTTTGACTAAAAAATTCACATCCTGCCTTAAAAGTACTCGCACATAAGACAGAACCAGAAGTACCAATCGGGGTATATATCGCCCGGAAATCCAAGTGCTGCTAATCTCACAAAGCCCTAAATGTGGTATGAACGTGAATTCATCTCGCGTAGAATTTCTTTCTTTCTTTCCTCAAAAGCAAAGATATTATCGAAACGCAACTAGTACTGCCTGTTACGCACCCCAGAAGTCAAGTAACGCGAGGTTAGCACATGGGCGGCGACGATTGAGGTGGGATTGTGGAAATATAAAGAGTTTGTACACACACGCACACACACAGATTAAATATATTTATCATAGCAAACGCACTGAATTACAGAAATAAAATAACTCTCATTGATCATCTTTCTCACTGTCAGTTTAGCGACACGAGCTTTGCATCTTCTGAATTCGATCACCTTTGTCCAAGTGGCATCCTCCGTGCCTCTCACTCTCCCCACTCTCTCTCACGCTCTATCTTCGCGCCTTCTCGTCTTTTCTCAGTGTTGCCAATAGCAAGGCAATCATCTATATTCGCAACGAGGGCTCATGCCGCCAGTCACGCCGCCTAGATTAAGGGATGTGCTGATGAGTCCCGCGGCGGCCGACAGGTGGTGGGTCGTGTACGATTTTGGCATTGATTCCGCGGCCTGAATCCTCGCTGTCGCTGTCCTGCTCCCTCTCCGGTGGCTGCTCTGCTCCCTCGTGCCGTCAGCTGTCGCTTGCTGGTGCTTGTCAGGATGTCGACCGGGTGATCAGTCCGGCTGACATCGCCGAACTTTCCTGTGGCTCATAAATACCGGGTGAATCACTCGCCACCGAAAACCTAAGAGGTGCCCCAGACGAAACGTCTTGGCGATAAGTCATTCACCTACGGGCTCAGCCTATGTATTGGGGAAGTTTTCGGCTACCACCCGCTGCGAGGGTTAGTCTAAAACTTCACCAATACATAGGCTGACAATAGCCCGTAGATGAATGACTTATCGCCGCGACGTTTAGTCTAGGGCACCTCATCGGTTTTCGATGGTGAGCGATTCTCCCTGTATAATCGGAAAACGGTTAGATTTCGTTCATGAGTTGGTGTACTTGGCCCTTCGGAACGCGAATCCCCCCGGCCCGGTGTGCGTAGCAACCTGTCGTGACGCGGAGGCTGGCGGTGACAGAGTAGTGACCGAACGCTTCGTCACAATACATATAAGTGAACTAAATCGCAGTGAACTGAATGGATTTCAAAAAACTCACTGTGTAACGAGGCGGTCAACTTGAACACCACCGCGGACGCCAGCGGCACGCGGACTCGCGCGGCATAGCAACCGCGATATCGATTTTAGCTGCCGCAGTGGGGAATACATAACGACGGAATGGTATAAAAGAGCATGCAAGGACCGATAGAATCAATTAGCCGTATCCTCTGGGAGAGGTCGAGGTAAGATACCACGGCCGCCTAGAGGAATTGAGGAGAGGACGAAGCTTAGCTTTCGGCCGCCTAACGGCAATCGGAGAGTACAGGGGTTGGACCTGTGCTTTCTCTGGAGGAGAGACCGGCTATGAAGCCGGTCCTCCTCGTAGAGGGTGATCGGCTATGGAAGCCGGTCCCTCCTGAGAATGGTACAGGAAAACTCCCCTGGACGCCGGAATGACGGGAGAGTACGGAGGCTATCTCCGGGTCGCTCCGGGTATGGAGAGATCGGCTATGAAGCCGGTCGCCTGCCTATGGGGTAGAACCGGGGAGCCTTCCGGACGCCTGTCCGGGAAATTCTAATCGTAAAGTACCTTGGGGGAACTGTGGAGGGAACGGAGAGATCGGCCTAAAGGCCGGCCGCCTCCCGAAGGAGTCACACCAGGAGGGCCTACTACCGACGTCTTCGCAAATTGAATATGTACACTGTCCTATTCTAACCTGTACCCATGTGACCTCCTGTAATAAATTCTCCTTTTACCTCCAGATCCGAATTATCCTTCAAACTCCACATCCTATCCTACAACTGAAATTTATTACTATGAAATCTTTAGGTACATCCATAATACGATACTAAAATGACTTCAATTTTATTTGCAATGCAATTCTTCTATTTTCTAGCGCAACTTACTCATCAGCATGCCTGCCAGCCCAACACGGACACAACTTTCAACATCTGTCCTTTTCAGGACAACCACAACATTTAGACCTGGTCGTCTCATTTGCTTGCACGCAAGATTGAAATAGTCAGTCTCCGGTGACAGCCGCGAGGCGAACGAAAAATTTAGTGTCAGTCACCAGCAGAAGTCGCCCTCCGGACGAAAAATTTACTGTCAGTTACCAGTAGAAGTCGCGATCGGGACGAAAAATATAGTGTCAGTCATTAGTAGAAGTCGCGGTCGGAACGGGGGATCAGTGTCAGTCACCGGTGACTGACGTGGCGCTTAACGTGTTAAGGCAGGCTATGAACTTTTTAATCAAAGGGAAGAACTGTTAGCTGGAGCTAGGTAGATCTGCATGGGTGTTGCGGCACATGTGCTGTGTACAGCCTGTACGCCGCCACATTCTGCGATTTCAAATTCTTCGTAGAATATCACTTTACCATCACCAAGTTAATTTGCGTTAACGAGGAACTCATTTTTTTGTATTCTGAATAACTAAGATGAAACTACATATCTTGTACTTGGCCTGCATCTTTGCATTTTGAATGCTCTTTTGGGATCCATAATCCCGGTAATAAAATGTATCATAATTGTCGAAATGTGTGGAGATTTTGATGTGACTCAAAATTTGGTACGCGCATTGGAGCACATACTTTGTAAACATTAATTTCACTAGTTTTTTACGCTATAATACTATTGCAAGATTTTTTGTAATGTACACTTGTCTGTAGGATAAGATTCTTATTTTCGTGGGGAGCATTATTTTTGTAGGAAGCATCTCAGAGTGGTATACAGGGTGAGCCACAGAACTCTGATTTTTGAGACATTTCCGTGAGTTTTGGAAATTGGCGAATACTGTCCTGAGGAAAGTTGTATGGCTCGAAGAGACTCATAAGATGGCAGTATAGGGATGTTTTTTCGAAGGGGTAGGTTTTAGTTATTAATGTTAACTCAATTTTTTTAAACCGGCCAACCTACTTTTTTCCGATATTCGAAATGCTGAATAATAAAAATATTATTATTTATTATTCATTATTATTTTAGTGTTTTATGTATCGGCGACCTACGCGGTCCATATTAGTGTGTAGTATGTAGCGTTTGATTTTGCAGTTAGCTTATTTTTACGGTTATTGGCCATGTGTGCGGGCGTCCCGTATTCGGCGTGAGCTTCTCTATTGAGCTGTTTACAATAAATTGTTAATTCCATAAACAAAAAACTTATGTTGAATAAAATGTTTAAACAAATGAAATTTTCGTGAAGTTTTGTATGCTCTTCGAACGTATTCCTTGAGTTGTGCTAGTTTCCCTTATTACATTTTTCTCTATTCCGCATTATTACTTTGTTATTTAAGGGGGTAGTTTTCGATATTTTTTTGGGATGAGTCTAGTATGATCTAATGATGCGGATGGCTGGTTTCGTCTTGCGATCCTGCATCACGATGGAATCAAAAAAATAATTTTTCATTCAGAGAAACGCAATTCTTTACAAAAATTTATAAAAATAATTGCAACTGAAAAAAATAATTAATGGGAGATGAAAGCCCCATTTATACCAAGCAACTTTCGTTTGAAATGATTTTCTCTATACCTTATAGTTCATGACATATTTCAATTAGAAAATCTCAGCCCCCCGGGGGATGAAATATCCCCAATCAGCTTCTGCCATAGTTCGTGGAATTCGGCTTGACCTCAGCATTCAGAATATCAGAAAAAGCAGGTTGGCCGGTTTAAAAAAATTGAGTTAACATTAATAACTAAAACCAACCCCTTCGAAACAACATCCCTATAGTGCCATCCTATGCGTCTCTTCGAGCCATACAACTTTACCCAGTACAGTTTCCACCTATTTCCAAAACTCACAGAAATATCTCAAAAATCAGAGCTCTGTGGCCCACCCTGTACATGGCGCATTTTTGTACGTTACATGCATAATGTAATGTCATTTGTTGGGATATGTAAAACATGTATTATTTTCATAAGCATAAAGTGGTGTATTACGAAAGGCCAGGTGTACTTTGAGGTATCATAAAGGGGATACAGTAGTGCCGGGTTAACCGCATGGGCATCGGGACCGAAGCCGTGCCCGTAACGCAGGCTTCGAGGCAATGGTGCTACGTTTTTCTGTCCGCCGAGGGTAGCTCACAACGCGCCGAACGTAGAAAGAGATACGTGCAGGGAAATCGTAAGAGCGAGTGAGATGCCCGATCCTCAACCCTCGGTCGCCGAGCAAGCGTGACTCATGCGGATCAGATATCAATGAGCCAAAGTTAAAACTTTTTTATTTTTTGTTAATTTTTATGAAACTTGTTGCAATACATTTGTCAGGTTTTTACAATAAAAATGACACCAAACACGGTACAATTCGGACTCTATTTACACTTTTCAACAACATTAATGAATGGGATATCTACCAAACGCAAATGAACTGACAGGATATTGGAATAGGCTGATGGCAAGGAACAAATAAACAATAAAATAACAATTATTTATAATTAATGACAAATTTATTATAACGTCAGCTTTAATATGCCGGGCTCGGCCGTACTAAAAAACTAAAAAAACACATAACAAAACAATGCGACGGGTGAAATGGTACGTTGACGTTACGTAAAGCTGATCTTTGCAAGTTGAGAGGCAATGCGCGGAATTAAAGGAAGTGAATTCGTAATAATTGATGTTTTAATAAGTTGTATAAAGGTCTGGGCATGGACATAGGTTTATGGCCGCATTATGTTCGTGCTGTCATCAAATGTGTTTCATACACCTGATCTTCTGTCGACTTGCTGTGGGGCGAGCTGTTAACGCTAATGCAGAAGCGAATCGGCAGTCGGCACCTCTGCTGGATATCAAATTTCGTTTCTTCGCTCACATTGGGCGCGCGACACCTGGTCATGATCGCGAAACGGTCAAGAAACGAAATTTGATATCCAGCAAAGGTGCCGACTGCCGATTCGCTTCTGCACTATCGTTAACAGCTTGCCCCACAGCAAGTCGACAGAAGATCAGGTGTATGAAACACATTTGATGACAGCACGAACATAATGCGGCCATAAACCTATGTCCATGCCCAGACCTTTATACAACTTATTAAAACATCAATTATTAACGAATTCACTTCCTTTAATTCCGCGCATTGCCTCTCGACTTGCAAAGATCAGCTTTACCTAACGTCAACGTACCATTTCACCCGTCGCATTGTTTTGTTATGTGTTTTTTTAGTTTTTTAGTACGGCCGAGCCCGGCATATTAAAGCTGACGTTATAATAAATTTGTCATTAATTATAAATAATTGTTATTTTATTGTTTATTTGTTCCTTGCCATCAGCCTATTCCAATATCCTGTCAGTTCATTTGCGTTTGGTAGATATCCCATTCATTAATGTTGTTGAAAAGTGTAAATAGAGTCCGAATTGTACCGTGTTTGGTGTCATTTTTATTGTAAAACCCTGAAAAATGTATTGCAACAAATTGTATAAAAAAATGACAAAGAATAAAAAAGTTTTACTTTTGTAATACCGGTGACTCATCCGGATTATCGGTCCGGTGCTCGGCGGCCGAAGACCGGCTACCTGAGGCGGCTGGTTCCCAGAACTGATGGGGATAGTTCGCGCTCGCTTACCACGAGGTAACTCCGAGCAGTTAAACCGGCACTACTGTATTACTCCCGTTTTGTTCAAGAAGACACAACTGCACTCTTCAATTACGTCATTAATTTTCATCTGCCGGTAAGTGTGATAACGGTTATGTTCCTTTACCTTACTTCAGTTACTTTCATAACGGTATTCGGTACATGCGGAGTTAAACGAGGTTGGATTTATTTGCCAGGATTATGTCTCGAAAACGAAAACTTGTTACCTTACCCATACGCCTTTTTTCGTTTGTATACAGGGTGATTCTCGTAAATGTTCAGCGGGAATATTTTCTCCAATTTGATAGTTAACCGAAAATTGTTCCAATCAAAGTTGCATGTTCAAAA